>OLKM01001487.1:71018-121018 GCA_900291075.1 Melanogrammus aeglefinus
CTTTCTTTTTTACATTTTAAAAATGTATCTTGCACTTTGTAAAGGAAGATACTTGTATTTATTTTATTATGTCGGGTACTCGATTAGACCACGTTTGAGTAACTCGAGGATAACGCAAATAATGACTGATAACTATACACAGGTTAACACATCATCACGAGGAACGACATCAGCTGTAGAAATGGAAACATCATCAAATAATGACTAAATAACTATAAGCAAAACAGGTTGAACACTAACCATCACACAGAAACACAATCGAGCTGTGATGGATGTAAGATACATCATATAATGAACTGATAACTACGAATAACATGGGACACTGGGTTACACTAACCATCATAAGGAAACGACTCGAAGCTGTGAGTGATAGAATAGAACATTCAATATAATATAATGACTATAGCCACAGTTAACACTAACTAACTGTCACAGAGAGAACGGACATCGAGCTGTGAGGATAATATATCATTTAATGACTAATAACTATAACCACAGGTTAACACTAACTGTCATCAAGAAAGGTATCAAGCTGTGGTGTGAAGAATAATAAGAATATAATAATAATGACAAATAACAAAACTAAATCATCGAGCAGGGCATCAAGCTGTGAGTGAAGAAGAGAATAATGTATAAAATATATACAGTTAATAAATGACTACAATTACAATAATTACAATTAGGGCGCATTTTAGCGGACGCTTTTATCCAAAGCGACTTTATATCGGTTTAATACCACACGACTAATACACATGACTAGTAACAATAACCACTCACGACTCTAACATTCATCTAGAACGGCATTAAGCTGTCAGTGAAGAATAATAAAATATATATAATATTATATAATATATATATAACTATGACATAATAACAACGCAACACTAAATCATCAAGAACAGCTTCGAGCTGTGAGCTTAGAATAAAGTATAAATGACTATAACGCAGTGTGTTATTGTTATTAAACACCTAAAACATCTGAAAGAGAACGGCATCCGACTGTGAAGCAGCACAGAAATAATATAGTAATATAGTGGCTAGCCAAAACAATAACCAATCAACCCCCTAATTCTAAACACCAAAAACAGAAACAAAGAATAAACACAATGACTAACATCACAATAACCACTCACCCACTTGTAACGCTAAACATCCTAGAGGACGGCGTCACAACTGTGAATCAGCACAGAATGTTAACAATGACAACGCAAGGGACTAACATTAACAATACGAGACCGGCCTGGTTGTAAGGAGGGCGTTTGTGTGGGGTCTCAGTTACGGCGATGTGTGCGTTGTGTGGTCGTCTCAGTACGGCGATGTGAGCGATGTGGTGGTCTCAGTACGGCGATGTGTGCGTTGTGTGGGTCTCAGTACGGCGATGTGAGCGATGTGTGGGTCTCAGTACGGCGATGTTGAGCCGTGTGTGTGGGTCTCAGTACGGCGATGTGGTGCGTGTGTGTGGGTCTCAGTTACGGCGATGTGTGCGTTGTGTGGGTCTCAGTACGGCGAATGTTGCTGCGTTGTGTGCGTCTCAGTACGGCGATGTGAGTGATGTGTGGGTCTCAGTACCTGATTTCCTGGGTCCTCCGTCTGCAGGTTCAACAAGAAGCCCAAGAGAGGGGTTCAGTACCTGCAGGAGCAAGGCATGCTGGGAACGACCACCGAGGACATCGCCCAGTTCCTCCACCACGAGGAGAGGCTGGACACGGTACTCACTTACGCTCACTCACTCACACACTCACTCACTCACTCACTCACTCACTCACTCACATGCATGACCGCACACTCACAGAGTCCGCCCATGAGCCCAGCCAACCCAACAGGACGTGACGTGTTTACCCCCCCCCCCCCCCCTCCCCATCCACAGACCCAGGTGGGCGAGTTCCTGGGGGAGAACATCAAGTTCAACAAGGAGGTGATGTACCACTACGTGGACCAGCTGGACTTCTGCGGCGGGGACTTTGTCTCGGCGCTCAGGGCCTTCCTCCAGGGCTTCCGGCTGCCCGGAGAGGCCCAGAAGATCGACCGGCTCATGGAGAAGTTCGCCGCGCGCTACCTGGAGTGCAACCAAGGGTAACGCCGCCGGAACACCCCTTTCTATGTTGTGTTGTGTCTGGGGTCTGAAGCCTGGCGTGGGCCTAGACTTGAATTGGCAGCTGGAGGTCTCCATTGTGGAGGTCTCCATGCTGGTAGTCCCGCATAGTTATAGCTTAGCTATGGAGCAAAATTGCTACCCTGATCCCTGGCTCCTTCAGCTGAGGTGTCTTCTACGAGCTGGCTGGCGCCAGAGTGTGTATTGTGAACCGTTGTTAGTCGCTCTGGATAAAAGTACACATGATCCTAATAGATCATGTATACTTTTTTTGGGACCTCAGTGGTGGAACGAGCTCCCTGCCGTTCTCGGGACCGTAGAGTCGCTCACTATCTTCGAAAAAGACTCAAGACTCACCTGTTCAGAGTCCACCTCGACTCTGCATAGCCACCCTCCCCCCTCTGGCCACCATTGTACACTGTATTGTATTGTATTGTATTGTATTGTATTGTATTGTATTATAGTACTTAACTGTGTAGCAACTGCAGTAGCTGCTATCATTGCTGTAACACGGGGAATTGGTTAGCCTAGTGATTGTTGTACTTGCACTTGGTTCTATGAACATCCTTTCATACCGATAGCGATATATTGTTGCACTTCTTATGACAAATGTACTTATTGTAAGTCGCTTTGGATAAAAGCGTCTGCTAAATGCCCTAAATGTAAATGTAAATAAATATTTATAATCCTAAATGTATTTTTATTTATCTTGTGCTTGATTCTTTGTGTGTGTGTGTGTGTTGCAGCCAGACCATGTTCGCCAGCGCGGACACTGCCTACGTGCTGGCCTACTCCATCATCATGCTCACCACCGACCTGCACAGCCCCCAGGTGAGAACCCCCGCCCTCTCCTCGTGGTCCTCTTGACCCAGCACCTCCCCCCCCCTGTGTGGGCGTGTCCCTGACGCTAAGCTCCGCCCCCCCCCCCCAGGTGAAGAACAAGATGACCAAGGAGCAGTACATCAAGATGAACCGCGGGATCAACGACAGCAAGGACCTGCCGGAGGAGTACCTGTCCTCCATCTACGACGAGATCGCCGGCAAGAAGATCGCCCTAAAGGAGAGCAAGGAGCACACCATCACCCCCAAGAACAGCAAGCAGAGTGAGACCCCTCCCCTAACACCCCCTATAGAACCCAGTAGAGCACCCGCAAGCAGAGTGAGACCCCTCCCCTAACACACCTCTATAGAACCCAGTAGAGCACCCGCAAGCAGAGTGAGACCCCTCCCCTAACACACCCTATAGAACCCAGTAGAGCACCCGCAAGCAGAGTGAGACCCCTCCCCTAACACACCGTATAGAACACAGTAGAGCACCCCCAATGTGATAATGTAATAAATACAGTAGATGATGTAAAATGTATGAAGATACAGTACAGACGATACAATATAGTACACTAATGTATAACCCTCCATGTAGGTGTGGCCAGATGATGTAGGTACAGTGATGATATAGTAGTATATATGATACAGTACAGTGATGATATAGTAGTATATATGATATAGTACAGTGATGATATAGTAGTATATATGATACAGAACAGTGATGATATAGTAGTATATATGATACAGTACAGTGATGATATAGTAGTATATATGATACAGTACAGTGATGATATAGTAGTATATATGATACAGTACAGTGATGATATAGTAGTATATATATGATATAGTACAGTGATGATATAGTAGTATATATGATACAGTACAGTGATGATATAGTAGTATATATATGATATAGTACAGTGATGATATAGTAGTATATATGATACAGTACAGTGATGATATAGTAGTATATATGATATAGTACAGTGATGATATAGTAGTATATATGATATAGTACAGTGATGATATAGTGCTATATATGATACAGAACAGTGATGATATAGATAGTAGTAATATATGATACAGTACAGTGATGATATATATAGTAGTATATATGATAAATTACAGTGATGATACAGTAGTATATATGATACAGTACAGTGATGATATAGTAGTATATATATGATATATAGTACAGTGATGATATAGTAGTATATATGATACAGTACAGTGATGATATAGTAAGTATATAATATGATATAGTACAAGTGATGATATAGTAGTAGTATATATGATATAGTACAGTGATGATATAGTAGTATATATATGATATAGTACAGTGATGATATAGTAGTATATATATGATATAGTACAGTGATGATATAGTAGTATATATGATACAGTACAGTGATGATATAGTAGTATATATATGATATAGTACAGTGATGATATAGTAGTATATATGATACAGTACAGTGATGATATAGTAGTATATATATGATATAGTACAGTGATGATATAGTAGTATATATATGATATAGTACAGTGATATATCACGCTCTCTTTAAGACGTGGCCAGTGAGAAGCAGCGCCGGCTGCTGTACAACGTGGAGATGGAGCAGATGGCCAAGACGGCCAAGGCCCTGATGGAGGCCGTCAGCCACGCCCAGTCGCCCTTCTTCAGCGCCACGCACCTGGAGCACGTCAGGCCCATGTTCAAGGTAGGGCTCCCCCTACGGGCTGCAGCCGCTACTGCAGGCACAGGCCCTGGACTAAGCCTCCTTAAATAGGATCAATCTTATCCATCAGGTGTTGATCAGCCATTAGTGACGCCACAAGTGGGCGCGTCCACCCAGGTGTAGGATCAACAGATAATTTATTCATCATCACGTTTGATAAACACTAGGGTGGAGGCCTGATCGACCCGTCACACCTCTGGGTGGACACTCCCACTTGTTGTGATGTCATTAATGGCTCATCCACCTTTCCCCCGGGCTGTGAACCAGGGTCCAAGTTATTCACACCTGGCATAAGCCAGCTGGGCTTTCCCCCTAAGAGCGGTGAGGAGCTAGCTGTGTGTGTGTCTGTGTGTGCGTGTGTGTGCGTGCTGACAGCATGCAGAGGTGGTTATCTTGTACCTCCAGACACCCCCCCCCCCCCCCTCCTCTTCAAACCAGGGGGTCTTAACCCCTGATTAGTGAAGCAGAATATCAAACAAAACGTGTGTGTGTGTGTGTGTGTAGCTGGCGTGGACGCCCCTGCTGGCCGCCTTCAGCGTGGGGCTGCAGGACTGTGACGACCCCGACGTGGCCACGCTGTGCCTCGAGGGGATCCGCTGCGCCATCCGGATCGCCTGCATCTTCAGCATGCAGGTCTGCCCTCCAACACACACCCCCTCCAGGGCTCTGCGTGTGTGTGTGTGTGTGTCATGTTGTTATCACGGTGTGTGTGTGTGTGTTATGGTGTGTGTGTCATGGCGTATATCACGGTGTGTGTGTGTGTTACGGTGTATATCATTGTGTGTGTGTGTGTGTGTCACGGTGTATATTATGGTGTGTGTTTGTGTGTGTATATCATGGTGTGTGTGTGTATATCATGGTGTGTGTGTGTGTCACGGTGTATATCACGGTGTGTGTGTGTGTGTGTCTGGGTGTCATATATCATGGTGTGTGTGTGTATATCATTGTGTGTGTGTGTGTGTGTGTGTGTGTGTGTGTGTGTGTGTGTGTGTGTGTGTGTGTGTGTGTTGTAGCTGGAGCGTGACGCCTACGTCCAGGCCCTGGCCCGCTTCACCCTGCTGACGGCCAGCTCCAGCATCACGGAGATGAAGCAGAAGAACATCGACACCATCAAGACGCTCATCACCGTGGCCCACACCGACGGCAACTACCTGGGCAACTCCTGGCACGAGGTACCCCACTAGTACCGGAGAAGTACCCCAATACTAACAACACTCCTGGAATGAGGTACGCCTCTAGAAGTACATCAATGCTAACAAATACACCAGGGCAACTACCTGGCATGAGGTACCCCCTAGTACTGGAGAAGTACATCAATATTTAAAAATACTCCTGGCACGAGGTACCCCCCTAGTACTGGAGAAGTACCCCAATACTAACAATACTCCTGGCACGAGGTACCCCTCTAGTACCGGAGAAGTACCCCAATACTAACAATACTCCTGGAATGAGGTACCCCTTTATTACTGGCGAAGTACACCTATACTAACAAATAGTACACAGCCCGCAACTCCTGGTATGAGGTTCCCACGATACTGACTGACAAGTAACCGATGGTAACTGCCTAGGCAACTCCTAGCAGGAAGTACTTAACACTCAAGGCCAGATTATACAAATAAAATTCTAGAGCACCACCGTAGCCCACAGAGGCCTTAGCCGGGTATCGATCCGGCAGCCCTAGCTCCAGCTCATGGGATCCCCTCTCTGCTCCAATCAGATCCTGCGCTGCATCAGCCAGCTGGAGCTGGCCCAGCTGATCGGGACGGGGGTGAAGACTCGCTACATCTCGGGGGTGGTCCGGGACCGCGAGGCCGGGCTGAAGGGCTTCCCCGCGGGCAGCGACGACTTCATGCCCATGGGCCTCGGTCAGTCTTATACCACTCTACAAACTGTACTCTAGACGACTGTACTCTAGACGACTGTACTCTAGACGACTGTACTCTAGACGACTGTACTCTAGACGACTGTACTCTAGAGTCTAGACGACTGTACTCTAGACGACTGTACTCTAGACGACTGTACTCTAGACGACTGTACTCTAGACGACTGTACTCTAGACGACTGTACTCTAGACGACTGTACTCTAGACGACTGTACTCTAGACGACTGTACTCTAGACGACTGTACTCTGGACGACTGTACTCTAGACGACTGTACTCTAGACGACTGTACTCTGGACGACTGTACTCTAGACGACTGTACTCTGGACGACTATACTCTGGACGACTATACTCTAGACGACTGTACTCTAGACGACTGTACTCTAGACGACTGTACTCTAGACGACTGTACTCTGGACGACTATGCTCTAGACGACTGTACTCTAGACGACTGTACTCTAGAGTCTAGACGACTATACTCTAGACGACTATACTCTATAGAACTATACTCTATAGAACTGCACTCAACTATAATTTATATAACTATACTCATTATAACAATACTATACATAGCTATACTCTATATAACCATACTATACATAACTATACTCTTTACTCTATAGTAGACTACACTATATAACTATACTCTATAATTTATATAGACTTCTTGCCCTGGGGCTGCGTCAGCTGCATTAAACCCAGTCATCACACAGTACTACATTAAAATACCACAGTGTACACTAGTGTTCTCTTTATAACTATACTATATTCAACACATTTAAACCACTGACAGTGAGGCAGGTGACTCAGTGTACCAGCTGTGTTGGGCTGTGTTCTGGGTTCTGACTGTACTCCCCTCTCCGCAGGAGGCCTGGTGGGTGGGCAGGACCGGAGGCAGATGGCCCACCTCCAGGAGTCCGTGGGAGAGACCAGCTCCCAGAGTGTGGTGGTGGCCGTGGACCGGTGAGGAATCACTCCAGTTAACTGGTTCTTATCGTTGAGTCTTCACTTGTTCTTAAGCTTGTGTCTTCACTGCACTGGTTCTTATCGTTGAGTCTTCACTGGTTCTTATCGTTGAGTCTTCACTGCACTGGTTCTTATCCTAGTGACTTCACTGGTTCTTATCCTAGTGATTTCACTGGTTCTTATCGTAGTGTCTTCACTGCGCTGGTTCTTGTCCTAGTGATTTCACTGGTTCTTATCGAAGTGTCATCACTCTGCTTCACGGCGCTGGTTCTTATATCGTAGGGTCTCTACATGTGCGTCACTGCACTGGTTCTATTCAGACTATTTGAGTAAAATCCTTCTGTTTAATCTGCAGAATCTTCACTGGGTCCACCAGACTAGATGGAAACGCAATCGGTGAGTGTCCTATTTACATTCAATCTCAACAATTATTGTATTGTCCAGACATTGGGAAGTGTATTGGAATGTATACATTTGTCTGAAATGTGCGATACTAATAAAGTTGTCTGACGGTGTGCCCCCCCTCCCAGTGGACTTTGTGCGCTGGCTGTGCGCCGTGTCCATGGACGAGCTGGCCTCCACCCACCAGCCGCGCATGTTCAGCCTGCAGAAGATCGTGGAGATCTCCTACTACAACATGAACCGCATCCGCCTGCAGTGGTCCCGCATCTGGCAGGTCGTCGGAGACCACTTCAACAAGGTCTGTACGCTGAGGATGCGCCGAGACGTTTAGAACGGTCCAAACCTGGTGCGGCCCTGATGTAGACCAATCCAGAACTGGTACAGACCGGTACAGACATGGTATAGACCAGTCCAGACTGGTCCTGGCTGGTACAGACCGGTCTATACACCGGACCCTCTAGTGAGTCCGGCCCCCCTAACCCTGCACCCCCCCCCTGACCCTTGGTCCCGCCCCTCCAGGTGGGCTGCAGTCCCAACGAGGACGTGGCCATCTTCGCGGTGGACTCCCTGCGGCAGCTGTCCATGAAGTTCCTGGAGAAGGGCGAGCTGGCCAACTTCCGCTTCCAGAAGGACTTCCTGCGGCCCTTCGAGCACATCATGAAGAAGAACCGCTCGCCCACCATCCGGGACATGGTGATCCGCTGCGTGGCCCAGATGGTCAACTCGCAGGCCGCCAACATCCGCTCGGGCTGGAAGAACATCTTCTCGGTGTTCCACCAGGCGGCAGCCGACCATGAGGAGTCCATCGTGGAGCTGGCCTTCCAGACCACCGGACACATCGTCTGTGAGTACCGGGCGCCCCGTCGGCCCCCCGCTCTCCCCCTGAGAACGATGCTGGGTTTTAATCACGGGAAATATGGGGCCCGAATGTTGAATCTGAAATTCCTCCGTCATCTACTGTACTCATCCTTCATCCTCCTCCTCTTTCTCCTCTCTTCTACCCTCCCCCCTTCCTCCTCCTCTCTCCCCTCTCCCTCTTTTCTCCCCTCCGTCCTCCTCTGCTTTCTCTCCTCCCTCTTCTTCTCCCCTCCCTCCTTCTCTATGTTCTCTCTTCCTCCTCCTCCCCCTCCCCCCAGTGAACACCTTCCAGCAGCACTTTGCGGCCGCCATCGACTCGTTCCAGGACGCGGTGAAGTGTCTGTCTGAGTTCGTCTGCAACGCCGCCTTCCCCGACACCTGCATGGAGGCCATCAGGCTCATACGCCACTGCGCCAAATACGTCTCGGAGCGGCCGCAGGTACGACCCCCGCGCTCACACTAGGGCTGGGCGATGAATCGAAATTTGATCTCGGTTTCGCGTTTTTGCAAAAGTAACATAATCAAGTTTTTTTTTTTTCTTTCGTCACATTTCTCCTACATCTCTCTTTAACTCTTGCTCCCTCTTTTGTTTTTTTGGGGAGCTGGTATATACCTGTACATTATTTTAGATTTGAACATTTTCTTTTGGACCTTTTTTTGAAGGCGAAATTTCAAAGTTCTCAGTTACAAAGTGTTTTTGAAAGAGACATGCTGAATGAATACATCATGTTTTCAAACTCAAAAAATACTTGTGTGAATAATCGTGATTTCAATATTAACCAAAATAATCGTGACTATGATTCTTTTCCATAATCGAGCAGCCCTAGCTCACACTGCCCAAGGGCCAGGCAGGCTTCTGAACCGGGCTCTCCTCCAATCATTTATGGGTTTCCATCCAATAATACCCGTGTGTGGTCGCAGGCCCTCAGGGAGTACACCAGTGATGACATGAACGTCGCCCCCGGCGACCGCGTGTGGGTGCGGGGCTGGTTCCCCATCCTGTTTGAGCTGTCCTGCATCATCAACCGCTGCAAGCTGGACGTCCGGACCAGGTGGGCACACGGGCTCAGCGGGGGGAGGTCCTCTGACTTTAATCACAGACTTTACTTAGGAACTTTAATGACAGACTTTACTCACAAACTTTTCTCACAACCTTGGCATACAAACCTTACTCACAAACACTTACATACAAAAGAAGACTCACAAACTTTACTCACAATTGTACAACCTTTACTTACAACCTTTACTTACAAACTTTACTGACAAACTTTACTTACAAACTTAACTTACAAACTTTACTAATGAACTTTAGTTACAAACTTTACGCACAAACTTTTCTCGCAACCTTGGCATACAAACCTTACTCACAAACACTTGCATACAAAAAAGACTCACAAACTTTACTCACAATTGTACAACCTTTGCTGACAAACTTTACTGACAAACTACTTATTAACTTTAGTTACAAACTTTACTCACAAACTTGACATACATACTTTTCTCACAAACTAATTGGAAACTTTACTTACTAACTTTATTAAATAAAGTAGGACCATGATTTCCGAATGTCACTTCCAAATGTAACTTTCAAATGTGAGTAGGAATGAAACTTTAAAGCTTGAGAACTTAATAACGTGAGAACTGAACCCGGTGCCCTGCTGTCCACCAGGGGCCTGACGGTGATGTTCGAGATCATGAAGAGCTACGGCCACACCTTCGAGAAGCACTGGTGGCACGACCTCTTCCGCATCGTCTTCAGGATCTTCGACAACATGAAGCTCCCCGAGCAGCAGACCGAGGTCAGGGGGTCAGGGGTCAAACCCTCGCGCCACCGCGGTGCGTCACGCTGTCACTCGGTGTAAACGACGGGCGGTGTTTGACGGACGGCCGTGTGTTTGTGCGTGTGTAGAAAACGGAGTGGATGACGACCACGTGTAACCACGCGCTGTACGCCATCTGCGACGTGTTCACGCACTTCTACGAGCCGCTCAGCGAGGTGCTGCTGGCCGACATCTTCAAGCAGCTGCAGTGGTGCGTCCGGCAAGGTGAGGACGAGCTTATCATTATATATGCAATGGATTTTTTCCTATGCCTTACGGCCGATTCATTCCTCCGGATTCGGACGAAATTTGTCCGTCCTCCCCAAACGTTGCCTCCGGGACTACCTTTCATACCTCCGTCTGGTTTTGGCGTTGTTGTGGATGTTACGCCATACATCCTCTAGAGGGTAGTGACTGTCGTTTCACAAATTAACGGCATCGACAATCGCAAACATGACATCTGTAGAGATGATTTTGCTTTGTCATCTGAAATCTTGGCAAAAAAAGTTGCAAAAGAGTGTACGCCTAGCACGCCGAAGCATGGTCCGATGTGACACCCCTCACCAACCCCGCCAGATTATCGCTCCTTAAAAATGTTGTTAAGATGACCAGTTGCAACTCATTGCCAAAAGCAGGGGGAACAATAAAATAAAAAGTGTCAGGTATATAGTATAATATAAGTATAAAACGTTATATATACATATCAGATATTATACTACTCTTATCTATTTTCGCGAATGGTCTGACTTTTGGCTCTATACTGCCGCCTCGGTTTCCGGTGGTATTGCTCCGTTTCTCCCGGAGCACTCCGGATGGGTAAGCTCAGAGGCGACGGACCCATTGACGGATGAAACGACCTTCGGGACCGGACGAAACGGTCCGTATCCGTATTTACCGTAGGGTGTGAATGGGCCTATAGGGGGCGCTCTACGTCACCTGTTACGCGTAACATTGTTCTCCCCCGAGTAAATCACAGTTAATTGGATAGCAACGTTCCAACCTGCGTTCTTGTGTCTCTCCATTCCTAGAAGTTATCCTTATATTATAATAAGAGCATAATACTCATGATGATCATAATGCATCGCGTCCAGTTCAGCAGCAAGCTAGTTGTTATTCTACATAGTGACCCCAGCAGCATGGGGGGGGGGGCGACTGTAGCTCAGGAGGTTCCCTGGCTCCTCCTCTCGTCCCTGGGGTTGACTCCGCCGTCGGCGTGTGAACGTGCAAAGGAATGGTTGCTTTGGATAAAAGCTTCGGCAAAATCCCCTGAATGTTATTTCTTTCGTCACATTGCTCCTACGCAGGGCTCTAAACTAACATTTTTCACTGGTTGCACTGGTGCGCCTAACTTTTTTTCTTAGGTGCACCAGCACAAAAGTTAGGTGCACCCAAATTGTCAACCATATCGCATTCAACACTGCAGTTTTACAGGTTCACGTTTTTTAAATAGCTGTCCATATAGGCAATATTGACTTGTAAATGATTTTTGTCGTTGACGCTGCTGCATCTGGTCGTACGTCCTGATAACGTCTGTACGTCATACGACGTCTTCTCTGGCGATGCTTTAAATGGCTACCGCAATAACTCGTTTTTGTGTCTGCGCACATATTTCCCTCATTCAGTGTCAAAATCTGGGACATTTTCGGGGACGGCTTTGACCAGGGGACAGGTCGTCTCAACAACCGGGGACTGTGCTGGTCACCAGGCGCGTCGTTAGACCTGGGCATTGCTGAGGCTATATAGCCCCGGGATCCTTTTGGGAAATAGCCCCGGATCGCTGTGCGTAGTAAAAAAAACCAACATAATGCTGAAAATAGCCCCCGTAGAGTTTACTTCTTTGTGATTGAATTACCAGCAGCCACAGAATGCAACATTATAGCGAGTGAAACTCTCAAAATTCTGTGCCGTAATTTGTTGCAAAATGGTTGCAAATTCAAACGTCGATATCTCTTCTTCTCCTATGGCATAGCGCATCTCGTCGATATTGCTGTTTCTTGCTGCTAGCCTTTTAGTGAGATCAGAGTGTTGAGAAGGACAGTAACCAAAATATCTTATGTTAAGATGGATATAGAAGAGACCCGCAGTAAATTCAACCCGGTCCACTTGACATCGGGTAGTAGGTGCATGACAGTGGTACCGTGTCAAAACGTCAATAGCCCGGGCTATTATTTGTTTTCTATCACTGAACTTTCGAACAAAACTCTTGCTCAGCAACGATGGGAAATAGCCTACTATCAAATGCATTATTTAAACCAGTATGAATATTACCGTAGCTGCCTATATGTTTACCAGGCAATTGAATAACGCCTGCACACACGCACGCACGCACGCACGCACGCACGCACGCACGCACGCACGCACGCACGCACGCACGCGGGCGGGCGGGCGGGCGGGCGGGCGGGCGGGCGGGCGGGCGGGCGGGCGGGCGGCACAACGCAGAGTATAATCGGAGAGTTGGAGAATTCCCTGTTGGGCCGTTAGCGTTTCGGGCGGCGCCGGTCAACGTCGCCAACCAATTCGGTTTGTGTCTAGAGGGGAGATAACCTGAGCGCCCCCCTCCGACCAGTGGTTAACAGCCACAGGTCGGCCTTGACTGCGATTGGTCAGAAAGACGTAACAGCTAAAATGACAACATTGAACCTCATGCAGGCCTCGAACAGAGTGACACACAAACTCTCCTCTCACACACAACACACACACATTAGTTTTACACACAACATAGTTTTTCACCACTCCAGTATCCAGCTTATTCCATGCCTAAATCACCCAGGCTACTATGCGGCGAGCTGGGGCTCTCATGTTATCCCCTGCGTTTTTTTCTTTTTGAACAGCTGGTTGCACCGGTGCGACCTCGGATTTTTTTTGGTCGCACCATTGAGAAATTAGGTCGCATGTGCGACCAAATTGGTCGCACTTTAGAGCCCTGCTCCTACGTCTCTCTTTAACTCTTGCTCCCTCTTTTACTCGGGTCTCTTTCTCTTGCCCTCTCTCGCTCTCTCCCCCTCTCAGAGAACGAGCAGCTAGCTCGCTCGGGGACCAACTGCCTGGAGAACCTGGTGATCGTGAACGGGGAGAAGTTCAGCCCTGACGTCTGGGACCTGACCTGCTCCTGCATGCTGGACATCTTCCAGACCACCAGCCCCCACGCGTACGTATCCCCCCGGAACCCCCGCAGACAGCCCAGCGTCGGGTCGGAGGAGTAGCTCCTCAACTCTTTCTTTTTTTTCCCCGTCATCAGCTTGTTGACATGGCGACCGGCCGGACAGGAAGAGGAGTATGGAGACACCAAGCACTCGGTGAGAGAGGAAACGTGTGTGACCAACAGGACGTGTGGTCCAGCAGCAGAATGACACCTGCGTCATCTGTGTGTGGTTTAGCAGCTGTGTGTGTGTGTCTGGTTAAGCAGGTGTGTGTGTGTGTGTGTGTGTGTGTGTGTGTGTGTGTGTGTGTGTGTGTGTGTGTGTGTGTGTGTGTGTGTGGTTAAGCAGTGGTGTGTGTGTGTGTGTGTGTATGGTTTAGCAGCTGTGTGTGTGTGTGTTTGTGTGGTTCAGCAGCAGAATGACACCTGTATCTTTGTGTGGGTGTGGGTGTGGGTGTGTGTGTGTGTGGGTGTGTGTGTGTGTGGGTGTGGGTGGGTGGTGTGGGTGGGTGGGTGGGTGAGTGGTTAAGCAGCTGTGAGTGTGTGCACGTGTTTCAGCAGAAGGACATTGTATTTGTGTGTGTGTGTGTGTGTTGTTCATCAGAAGAATAACGTGTGTGTGTGTGTGTGTGTGTGTTTCAGCAGAAGTATGACACTTGTATCTCGTGTGTGTGTGTGTGTCTCCAGGAGGTGGACTTTGACAGCCAGTCCCAGTGCAGCTATGACAGAGCTCTGTCAGAGAGGGCTCACAGCCAGATGTCCAGCGAGGACACCTGGAAGGGAAAGTCCAACACGCGTAAGCCCTCACCTGCACATTTATGACTCCATGGTGTGCAGCCCCTTCCAGCCCCAGGGCCTAATCGATCCGACCCTGTTGAGGCTGTTTAGAGTGGCCATCATCCACACACACTCGCTGTGTGTATAAATGTGTACATTAAATAAATAACTATCATTTTGCGTGCGTGTGCAGGAGTGAGCGACCAGAAGCTGTTTGCGGGGCTGCTCATCCGTTGCGTGGTGCAGCTGGAGCTCATCCAGACCATCGACAACATCGTGTTCTACCCGACGACCAGCAAGAAGGAGGACGCCCAGAACATGGCCGCCGCCCAGGTCAGCGCTGCGTCTGATTGGTCCGGCCCTCGGCCCCGCCCCGTGGCTCCGCGTGCGGTGACGTGTCCCGTTGTGTCTTGTTCATTTCCTTCAAGACGTGAACCCTTGACCAAACGCTTTCACTTTGCCAATTAAAAAATGGAGAAAAGTCAGCGTATTAAGTAGTAAAAATGGAAGAAGAAAGAAGAAAACCTAAAATACAATACCATACTACTATAAATATATAGTACTATAAATATACAGTACTATACTGCTGTATAATACTGTACTATACTACTTCGGACATTGTACTTAATGTAAGTCACTTTGGATAGAAGCGTCTACTAAATGCCCTGAATATAAATGCACTATATAAAGATTTACAAAATTAGGACGAGTATAAAATATTTAACATATTTTACACAGAGTACTAGTATATACACGAGTATTTTAGACTACTCCACGTCTCTTAATTCAGCGAGATTAGGACTGTAAACTACGTCCAAAGACCCCACCCTAAAGATGATGTCTCCCCCCCGACCAGAGAGACACCCTGGAGGTCTGTGAGGGGCCGGGGCCGGAGGGGGCGGAGTCGGAGCAGGGCATGTACGCCGCCCTGACCTCACAGCACCTCTTCAAGCTGCTGGACTGCCTGCTGGAGTCCCACACCTTCGCCAAGGACTTCAACTCCAACAACGAGCAGAGGACGGCGCTCTGGAGGGCCGGTCAGTGTTCACAAGACCCCTGGACCGCTCTCTCTACTGTCTCTCTACCGTCTGTCTGTCTCTCTCTCTCTCTCTCTCTCTCTCTCTCCTCTCTCTCTCTGTCTCTCTCTCCTCTCTCTCTCTCTCTCTCTCTCTCTCTCTCTCTCTCTCTCTCTCTCTCTCTCTCTCTCTCTCTCTCTCTCTCTCTCTCTCTCTCTCTCTCTCTCTCTCTACCGTCTGTCTCTCTACTATCTGTCTCTCTCTCTCTCTCTATTGTCTTTGTCTCTTTCTCTACCCTCTCTTTACCGTCACCCTAACATCTGTCTGTCTCTCTCTCCCTCTACCGTCTCTCTACCTTCTCACTCTACCGTCTGTCTCTCTCTCTCTACCTCTCTCTCGACCGTCTGTCTCGCTACCATGATCTGTCTCTCTCTCTTTACCGTCTCCTTCTCTATAGTCTCTTTCTACCATCTGTCTCTCTTTCTCTACCGTCTCTCTCTACCGTCTGTCTCTCGACCATCCCTCTCTCCCTCTGCCTCTCTCTCTCTAACTCTCTCTAACTCTCTCTCCAACTCTCTCTCACTCTCTCTCTACCATCTGTCTCTCTCTCTTTCTCTACCGTCTGTCTCTACTGTCTGTCTCGCTACCATTGTGTCTCTCCCTCTCTTTACCATCTCCTTCTCTACCTTCTCTCTCTACCATCTGTCTCTCTCTTTCTCTACCGTCTCTCTACCTCTTCTGTCTCTCTCCATCCTCTGTCTCTCTACCTCTCTGTCTCTCTCTACCGTTCTAAAACCGCCTTAAACCTTGTGCACTCAGTCAGAGAGCCATCGGTTCCCCAGCCCTAGGGGTCATAACCCGGACACGTTCCCCCTCAGAGAGACCGCATGTCAGACACACGGTCACGGTGGTAACCCGGGTTACCACCAGCCCCTCCTCCTACACAGAGCTGCAGCGTGTAGTCTGTCCCACCTGAGGTCCTGTACACCTGTCTCCCCCGTCGGCGTCTCCGCAGGCTTCAAGGGGAAGTCCAAGCCCAACCTGCTGAAGCAGGAGACCAGCAGCTTGGCCTGCAGCCTGAGGATCCTCTTCAGGATGTACTCGGACCCCCTACTCACCCCCTCCTGGCCCCACATCCAGACCCGCCTGCTGCTGTGAGCCCCCCGCCATGTGTGTGTGTCTGGGTGTGTGTGTGGGTGTGTGTGTCGAGGGTGTGTATTGATAATGTATGTGTGGAGGGTGTGTATTGATAATGTATGTGTGGAGGGTGTGCATTGATAATGTGTGTGTGGAGGGTGTGTATTGATAATGTGTGTGCGGAGGGTGTGCATTGATAATGTGTGTGTGGAGGGTGTGCATTGATAATGTGTGTGTCTTTGTGCGGTGAGTGTATTGATAATGTGTGTGGGGAGAGAGTGAATTCATAATGAGTGTGTATTCACAGTGTGTGTCTTTGTGCGGAGAGTGTGTATTCACAGTGTGTGTCTTTGTGCGTCAGTGTGTGCGGCGAGGCCCTGTCCTACTTCATCAGCCTGACGTCAGAGAGCCACAGAGAGGCCTGGAGCAGCCTGCTGATGCTGCTACTGACCAGGACCCTGAGGCTGCCAGACCACAAGGTACACAGAGAGACACAGACAGAGAGACAGACACAGAGAGAGACAGAGAGAGACAGAGAGACAGAGAGACACACACAGACACAGAAAGAGAGACAGACACAGAGAGAGAGACAGAGAGACAGACACAGACGCAGAGAGAGACACAGACACAGAAAGAGAGAGACACTGAGAGACAAAGACAGAGAGACAGAACACTGAGAGACAAAAGACAGAGAGACAGACAGACAGACAAGACAGACACACACACACACACACACACACACACACACACACACACACACACACACACACACACACACACAACACACACACACACACACACACACACACACACACACACACACACACACACACACACACACACACACACACACACACACACACACACACACACACACACACACACACACACACACACACACACACACACACACACACACACACAGAGAGAGAGAGACACACACACACACACACACACAGAGAGAGAGAGACACAGAGAGAGAGAGACACAGAGACACAGAGACAGAGACGAGAACACACACAGAGACAGACACACACACAGAGAGAGACACACACACCCCTACTTTACCTAAACACCGACCTCTCTACCTACCATCCTACCGATAACACACACCTACGAGACGCTGACCTTTGGTAAAGGTCGCGTGGGCGTCATGACGATCAGCCACTCCGACGGGGCTTTTACAGGATATAACAAGATGTATAGGCAGTGCTAGTTAACAGACTAGGTAGTGCTAGTTAACTGACTATGTAGGCCTAGCGCTAGTTAAGAGCATAGGTAGTTCTAGTACTATTTAACAGCATAGGTAGGCCTATTGTTTGTTAACAGCAGCTGTGTGTGTGTCTGTTTCCGTCTCTGTATTTTTCTCCATCTGTGTGTGTCCGTCCGTGTGTGTGTCCGTCCGTGTGTGTGTCCGTCCGTGTGTGTGTCCGTCCGTGTGTGTGTGTCCGTCCGTGTGTGTGTGTGTGTGTCCGTCCGTGTGTGTGTGTCCGTCCGTGTGTGTGTCCGTCCGTGTGTGTGTGTGTCCGTCCGTGTGTGTGTGTGTGTCCGTCCGTGTGTGTGTCCGTCCGTGTGTGTGTCCGTCCGTGTGTGTGTGTGTCCGTTCGTGTGTGTGTGTGTGTGTGTCCGTCCGTGTGTGTCTCCGTCCGTGTGTGTGTGTGTGTGTGTCCGTCCGTGTGTGTGTCCGTCCGTGTGTCTCCGTCTGTGTGTGTGTCCGTCCGTGTGTGTGTCCGTCCGTGTGTGTGTCCGTGTGTGTGTGTGTGTGTTTGTCCGTCCGTGTGTGTGTCCCTCCGTGTGTCTCCGTCCGTGTGTGTCTCAGTTCCAGCCCCACGCGTGCTGCTACTACCCCCAGCTGTGTGACATGATGCAGTTCGACCTGATCCCCGAGCTGAGGGCCGTGCTGCGCCGCTTCTTCCTGCGCATCGGCTCCGTCTTCCACATCTCGGCCCCCGAGGCCCGGGCCCTCACCCCCCCCAACCCCCCCCCCCTAAGGGCCCCCCCCCCCCCCCCCCAGCCCCGCCTGCTAGGGGACGGACCCCAGCCTGATGGGGCCCCCGGAGACTCGGAGAGAGGCGGAGGAGGGCTGGCGTTAGGACCCAGAGGAGGAGTGGTTAAATCCCCCCTCCTCCCCTTTTCTCTCCCTCTCTCCCCCTCTCTCTCTTTCTGTTACCCCACCCGTGCCGGACTGTGACAGGTGCAGGTGGAGAAGAGACTGTAGCTGTTCTACTCTGATCAGAACTCTTTGAAGTGCAATGTTTGCCTCCCCCTCTCTCCCTACCTCCCTCTCTCCCTTCTCTCCGTCTTTCCTTCCTCTCTCCCCCTTTCCCTCCATCGTCCCTCCCTCCCTCCCTCCCTCTCTCTTCCTCCCTCTGTCCCCTGCCTCCTATGGGAGAAGTGTTAAGTGATTGTTTGTTTTGGGTCTGAGGTTCTGATGTTCTGCGTGGACCAGGACCTGGACCTGTGTCTCAATGGGGGGGGGGGGGGGTGAGGGGTTTACTGTGACCACATCACAACCCCCGCCTACCCCAACCATCATCTCTAAAAGAACTGGATACTAAATCCTGTTTTGTTGATATTCCAAACTGTGGGTTTGATTTTGGGACTTGGTTTTGTTTTTTGTTTGGTTAGTTTAGCCTGACTTGGTTTGACTTGGTGTGTTGTTGTGTGTGTGACCAAAGCAAAGAGATGTTTCTGTGTCTTCAGGGTGGATGATGTGTGTTGGGGTGAATGCCGTGTTCTGGTGACCTCCTGTGTAGACATCTTGACACTACTGTGATCGAACTACCAATCAAACGCCTCAGTCGCTCTGCTCCTCTCTGCTCCTCTCTACTCATCTCCTCCTCCTCTCTGCTCCTCTCTTCTCCTCTCTACCCATCTCCTCCTCTCCTCTCTGCTCCTCTCTTCTCCTCTCTACTCATCTCCTCTCTGCTCCTCTCTTCTCCTCTCTTCTCCTCTCTACTCATCTCCTCTCTGCTCCTCTCTTCTCCTCTCTACTCATCTCCTCCTCTCCTCTCTTCTCCTCTCTACTCATCTCCTCCTCTCCCCTCTGCTCCTCTCTTCTCCTCTCTACTCGTCTCCTCCTCTCCTCTCTTCTCCCCTCCCCTTGCGTTCTGTTGTTTTGTTTACGCTAAGGCACGGGGGGGTTTGGCGTGGTACTTGGTAATATTATGGGGTGCATCAGGAGGCCTTGGGGGACGACCAGCTGTTTCCGTGGCAACCGGACGGGGGGGTCTCGCCTCACCTAGTACCGCTTGGTTTCCATGACCCCCCCCCCCCTCCTCAAACACACACTATAGCGCCTCCAGCCATGCAGAAGATTTTACGTATTTATTTTTTCGCTAAGTTTCGCTTTTATCCGTTCCGATCTTTCCGCTGACGTCTCATTCTTTTGTCACGTTCCCGTATGATTCCGGATCCAATCGCCGCAGCGCTCCTGCTAATGTATCGCCCCCCCCCCACCCCCCCCCCCCCCCCCCCCCCCCCCCCCCCCCTCTCTGGGCCCGCAATGCCTTATGATGTCCGGGAGGGGGTCCGACCCAACGCCCCACCCACCGGAGCACGGGGAGGTGCCGTGGCCTGGGCTCCATCCCCTTATTTTCTACGCCTGGTTTACACATCTGTGAGTCCCGTCTCTGTTTGCGCCGATAGCCGCGCCGCTTCCGTCTGATTCCGATGATTGTCAAAGCGTCCCGTCCGTCGACCAAAGCGTGGGGAAGCCCTCCTCTTAAGCTTTTGGAGTTGATACTGGTCTTTTTTTTTAATATATATATAATTATTTAAAGTGCATATATCGTTTCTTTTTTTCTGAAGCATTCCTCCCCTCGGCTCTGGATGTGTACTTTTCTTCCCTGATGTTCGGGAATATATAAATATATATAAATACCGTATATGAAGAAACTGTACAATTTCCTGTAATATACATAGAAATTAAAAAGTGCTATACTGTTATATACATAATATTGTGATGTAATCTTGAGAGCCTTTGGTGAAATAATCAATAAACCCTGACTTCTGATCGAGTTAACAGCTGTCAGTGTTCATGTATGGTATGAAAGCATGGCTTGATTCACCTGTTCAGAGTTCACCCAGTCTGCATAGCCTCCCCACACACATACGCACACACATACCGCTCTTTGGCACTTATTGTATGTTATATGTCTTGGCACGTAATGTACATACTTATTGTATGTTGATCGTTCTTGCACAAAAATAGTACTTGGCATTATGCAGCGTCTTATCCTATCTTTGTTGTATACAGGGAATGGGTTAACGTTAACCTAGCGGTTGTTAGTAGTTGTTTGGAACTTGGTTCTATGAACATCCTTACTGTACCGACGGCGATATATTTTTATTTTTATCCTGACAAATCTACAATTTGAGTAGTAGGTCGCTCTGGGTAAAAGTGCTAAATTTAAATGAAAATTGTATTTGTGGGGCAAATGTTGCGTCTGTACTTCCATCGGTGGCCGCAGCGGGGCGCTGTTCGGCAGCGTGCCCTCGGTGCGAAATAGGGTTTTGGGGTAACAAAGGTTGCCCGTGGAGATCCGTGACATCCTTTGTTTCGGGAAGTCGGGATGTCAGCCTTGCATGCTGGGTAGTCCCATTATGGACGTCTACTGAAAATATTTATTTAAAAAAGCCATTGAAGAAGCAGGTGTCTGAACAGGGGAGATGAGACTTATTCGCTGGAATCCGGCCTCACTTATTGAAAAAGATATTTAAAAGCTGATGCAAAATGTCATTATTTTGACCTGAGCTATGGTTAGAATTAAAAAAAAAAAATAAACCAATCTAAACCAAACAAAATGTGACCAGTGAGGGCAAATGTAAAAGTCACAAACAAACCAAATGCATGGTTTTGTGTGTGAAAGGCAGCCATGCCAAAGGTTCAACGATGTTTTACTATCATTAGTCAATTATCCTTTAGACACTTGTATCCACACACTCCACAGATGCATCATCAATGAGCAGGCAAGGCTTCATAAGATCAGACGCTCCCAACAGTAGACAGTGGAGACACCGAGAATCGATCCCACAACCCCCGGGCTGGGAGTCCGGCGCCCTCACCGCTCGACTACCCTCAGCTGGTGGGCGGGTCTCTGGGAGCGCTTCCGCCCTGTTCCTTCCTCCTCGCAGGGCCAGTAGCCGGGAATCGCTACCGCTGGACGTGGTTCCTGAAGGGTCCGAGGGGCTACCCGACATGGTGGATTTAGGACCCCGCTACAAGTAAGAACCTCTCCCGGTCTCCGGTGCCTTGGTTTGTGGGTTGCGCGATGCGGAAGGTCGGTACCCGGCGGCTCGCCAGCCAAGGCAACAATAGGAGCTCCGATAACCGTCCTTCGGTAGCCGCTCGGATCCTCAATGTTCGGAAGGGATTTGCAGATTGAATGCAATTCATATCGTATCTTCATTATCACTATATATGAATATAATTATCGTCTATATACCGTTGTGAGGGGTTGATTCGCGAGCCTGTCTAAGAAGCGGTATTAAAGCCGCGTCCCGACCAACTGACAGCCATGGTCCTCCGCCTTCCGCCGCCATTCTGGCGGCGGAAGGCTCTACAGTTAACACATCGACACCAAAGACGGTTTAGGACATCGTGTCAGTCTTGTTTGGGCGTTCAACCGGGGAGCTGTGCACCGGCGTTAGGGTTTTTCTACGTGTCGTATGATTCGGTAGGGGACGGGCGATCTCTCGTTACGTAACGGGAATAGGGGGCGGGATGCGAGAACCTAGGCGTAACCGGAAAAGGCGGGACCTAGTCGCAACCGGGGGAGGCGGGACCGATTTTCCAGCCTGGCTCGTTCCAGCGTTTTCAGATTCAGCAGTTACAGCAGAAGCGCATGTCGACACAGCTCGGGGACTTTACGGACAGGACAGGCACCCCTAGGATACCAGTTGGATACCACTGCTTTCGCCGTGCTTTGGTAAGATAACCTCCCTCTATATTCTCCCCGTAGGACGGTAGACACTGCGTGGCGCTCCGTGCAGACGTATTGTCATCGCTGGCCGTGGAGTTAACACGTGTGTGTATGTTTCGGGATTAGAGTCGAGTGGAGGTGGGAGTACCTTCCAGGTCCTTCTGGTGGTTGCCTAGGTGACGGGGCTCTGGGCCGTGTCGGTCCCGAGCAACTCCGTCCCGCGAACTCCGATTAATTACATGATGTGGGGGGGGGGGGCTGTCCCACAAAGGGACCACACTTATCACCCCGCCGAGAAGTGGGGGTTCCTAGAGGGTCGCTGGTGTGTTTACGTGTGTCATTGTGTGTGTTTGTCAGTTAGTGTGTGTGTTTGTCAGTTAGTGTGTGTGTTGGTTTGTGTGTCTGTTAGAGTGTGTGTGTGTGTGTGTGTGTGTTGTGGTTAGTGTGTGTGTGTGTGTGTGTTGGTCAGTGTGTGTGTTGTTTGTGTAGTACCAGGGGACGCTCTGCCCACAGACACGTGGTTCCAACATGTGGCTGTTGTAAACATCACTTTAACGGGTCCTCTAGTTTGGACCGATAGCCTGTTGGACCCCTAAAGTGAAAGAAATAAAGAAAGAAAGAAAGAAGAGTTTAGCGACGGGTTGCGACTTTCATTTAAATAACGATGATGCATTTTATGTCACGTGAATCACGCATTTGCGTGGAGTTTCCCGCAGTCATAACATACGGTAAGTGCTTATTTTATTACGCCCACGACGCCTTTTTCATAGTAAAGGTCAGTTCAGTTGAACCCCACGCACGCGCACGAAGGACACTCACACCCACACACCTTTCACCTGCGTATGTGTTTAAGCTTCCCTTCGTGGGTGTGTGTGTGTCAGTGTCAGAGAAGTTGTGTGTCAGAGATGAATGGGAGATGTGTGTGGGAGTGTGGCGTGCGCGGTATGTTAATGATAGTGTTGCGATGAGTACAATGGACAGGAATGCATTGAATGTCAGGTAGGGGATGCTGTGTGTGTTTTAAGGGCTTGGTGCGGATTAAGCAGCTCCTCCATGTGTTGCATTGTGTGTCGCTGTGGTTTACTGCTTGCTGTTCACAATACATGAAGGCTGTTGATGCTAGCAGCATTTATCAAGAGCCACGTATTATGGTGGCGTTGTGTGTATGCGTCTTTTTATGGGTTATACTTATTTATAAATTTATATAACATAAAATGTGTCCTCAGTTCCATTATTGTATAATATCGCTTAGATATGAATATTAATGGCGCCTTGTGTTCATTTATGTTTAATATTCTACAACAGTCATCAGGAGTTGAGACCCCTTTGTTTGGAGAGGGTGGGGGGGGGGGGGGGGTTGTCTGGAGGTACAAGATAACCCCCAAGGTGACAGGGTGAAGTCCACACACACACACACACACACACACACACACACACACACACACACACACACACACACACACACACACACACACACACACACACTATGGTCTAGGTACTCCTGGCCATCTGCTCTATATGTAACGGTCCAATTAAGGAGACGAACTCTGACCCCAACTGTCACATTTGTACAGTCCACACACAAGCACACACAATGTATACTGTCCAACTCCCAAAGTGTTTTCATTGGTTCTCAACACCGTGAACTTCTGTTTCCGCAGGCGGTGAGCTGATTGGTCGGCTCCGTGTCGGTCGACGCCCACTCCACCTCGTCTCTCGTGTGAGGAGGATACCAGCAGGGGTCTCCATGTTGGTCTGACCCCCCCCCACCCCCCATTTCCCCACACAGCGAGTCAGTACCCCCAGCTCCAGGACCACCCCCCCCCCCCCCCTTTCGTCGGACCGCCACCATGGCGCAACTGGACCCCGTTTCCCAGAACCGCGAGCTGGTGCTGTTCTACATCACGCACAAGCTGGCCCAGAAGAACTTCCCCCTCAACCACCTCACACTGTCGGCCACGCCCCCAAACCGGACTGAGGTGGGCGGGGCCGCGCCGGGCCTCGCCCCCGCCCGCGTCCCCGCGCCGCACGCCAACGGCACGCCGAACGGCACCACTGCCGCCGCCGCCGCCGCCGCCATGCCCCCCCCGTCGCCCCCGCCCGCCGCGTCTCCGCTGCGCCGCCAGTCGTCCGCGGAGACGGCCGCCATGGCGGCGGTGAAGGAGGCGCTGCGGGACACGGCGGGCGAGTTCGAGCTGCGCTTCACGCGGGCCTTCAGCGACCTCTCCTCCCAGCTGCACATCACGCCGGCCACCGCCTACCAGAGCTTCGAGAGCGTCATGGACGAGGTGTTCCGCGACGGCGTCAACTGGGGCCGCGTGGTGGGCCTGTTTGCCTTCGGCGGCGCCCTGTGCGTGGAGTGCGTGGAGAAGGAGATGAGCTCCCTGGTTGGGCGCATCGCCGAGTGGATGACGGTGTACCTGGACCGTCGCATTCAACCCTGGATCCAGGCGCAGGGGGGATGGGTGAGTGTCACCGATCACGTACACACAGGGCTCCCACAGAGAGCCGTCCGGCCGGGGAGATTAACCGGCTTTACTGGTCCAAACACGGCACTGTGGCGCTCGCTGGAGCTCTGTGACTCTCGCTCTCGGTCCCTGTATCTCTCTCTGTAGCTCACGGTGCCCTCACTCTGTGTCTCTGTGTCTATAGTTCACTGTCTACTGTCTGTCTCTCTCACTCTGTCTGTCTCTCTCACTCTGTCTGTCTCTCTCACTCTGTCTGTCTCTCTCACTCTGTCTGTCTCTCTCACTCTCTCTGTATTGTCTCTCTCACTCTGTCTGTCTCTCTCACTCTGTCTGTCTCTCTCTCTCTGTATCTCTATCTCATTCTCTCTCTCTCACTCTGTCTGTCTCTCTCACTCTCTCTCTGTATCTCTATCTCATTCTCTCTGTCTGTCTCTCGCACTCTGTCTGTCTCTCTCTCACTCTCTGTATCTCCATCTCATTCTCTCTCTCTGTATCTCTCACTCTGTCTCTTGGTCTCTCACCCTCTGTCTCTCTCTCTGTTCATCTGTACTTTCTGTCTCTGTCTTTCCGACTGTCTGTCTCTCATTTCACATTTAAATCAATTCAAGGGGCTTTACCCGTTCGGGAAACAGAAATGACCAAAGGTCAAATAAGCTGTTAAAACATAAGACATTTAAATAGTCATAAACCCATCAATAAAAAAATCAATAACTAGACTTGAAAAGGCGGTTCAATATAGCAGGAAGAGCATCTTGCCTGGGCGTGCCTACGGCAGATAGTGTGTGTCTGTGTATTTATGCGCGTGTCTCCATGCGTTCTATGTATAGATATTTATATGCGTGTGTCTATGTCTATATATCTGTATGCCTGTGTCTATATGTGTGTGTGTGTCTATCCATATGTGTGCATTGAGGTCAATTCCTTTGTGACGTCGGGGGAGCTGGGAGGGGAGGGGCTGTTTATGTCGGCCCGGGTCGGAGGTCGATCCTGTCCTCTGATTGGACTAGGCTGTCAGAGGGCCAGCCCCTATTGGTCACAGGACGGCAGCAGTGTTGTTTTCCATCGCCGGGCTGACACGGAGGGTTGTGTTTGACTGCAATGCGTACCCCACTCCGAGACCAAAGATGGAGGACAGAATAAAACATATTCTATCTTTTATAATATGCAGATGATCCCTCCGGTTGGGAAACGGTTGATATCTTCACAGCGTGGTTGACGGCGTCAGGGTATGTGTGCTGTGAATGCTGTGAAGCTCTTACTGTAAAGCGTAGAGCAGACGCCTCAAATCTAGGATCGACTCTTTCCTCGCTTCATATTTGCTTTCGGGCCAATCAATGTTGCTCGAGGCGGGTATGCAAGCAGGTAATTGGCCATTAACTAAATCAAATCTAGCTCCGGTCATTAAAGTTGTAGCATCAGCAAAGCGTCATTTCCATGCAGTCCATTTACCATATATAGTTCATGGTACAGTCCAACACCATGACCTCATCGCCCTCAAACCACTGCTGTTCTCAGAAGGCGCGGGCCCCAACCGGGTTCCCAGAAACACCAGCGCACTGACGCGGCCGGGCTGGGCTGTTGGTAGCACCTATTAGATCATGGAAAATATATGTATTACACTGAGTTACCTAGGCAACGCACCCACACACACAACCAACTAGGGCTGGGCGATTAATCTAATTTTGACCGTGATTTCGATTTTATAGCGTCAAAGATTAGCAATTTAACGTATTTTTTTTTATTTAATGTCTTATAGAAAGGACAGAACAGCTGGATACATATCTGTATACTATTTAGATTTGAAAGTTTTCCTTTTGACCTTTTTGTGTTTGGACCAGCGATGACTTGCGCGGCCTTCTAGTCATACAAGGTGGACCCTCCCAAGGGTGGAGTTTCATTCATGCTTTTTTTAAAGGTCGCCGTGTCCTCTTGACGGGCAAACCTGTGCTTTCTCAGGTTGCGCGACTCTGATCGTTGGTTCAAGTGACTCATCACCGAAAGCGTTCCGCTTTCGCTGTTGGAGACGTGCACGACGGGTGAATGGAGACATGCCCGCCGGATGTCTCCGGTCAGTCACTTCCCCCTCGGTCGCCCGCGGCCTCGCTCACTTCCTCTGCTCGTCGGCCCCCCGTCTGTCTTGTTGCGGTTGTAATTGGCTCTGTTGGCCCCGGGCCCAGAGGGCACAGGGTCGAGAGTGCCGTCATACCGGCTTTTCCGATCTGCTTTTTTTTTGGGACTGGCATTTGCGATCTATTTTTCGGACCGATCATTGGGCGGAATTTGCGACCTTTCTAACCCGATGGTGAGGTTGTATAATGGGTCGTTTAATGGGTGCCCAGTGCCTTGTTATTGGGGTGCTGCGTTAATGTAAAAATACAGCTGTCGTGGGGCACACACACACACACACACACACACACACACACACACACACACACACACACACACACACACACACACACACACACACACACACACCACACACACACACACACACACACACACACACACACACACACACACACACACACACACACACACACACACACACACACACACACACTATGAGCAGAGCACACACACACACACACACACACACACTATGAGCAGCACACACACACACACTATGAGCAGCACACACACACACACACACACTATGAGCAGCACACACACACACACTATGAGCAGCACACACACACACACACTATGAGCAGCACACACACTATGAGGCACAACACTATGAGCAGCACACACACACACACTATGAGCAGCATATCCAGGCTGAAGGTGAATCCAGACATCGATATGTAACACTACGTGTTGACTCATGCTATATGTTAAATGGAGTGACACAGCCACTCCACCTTCTGTGGAGACACTGTCTTTCTGGTCCTGGGGGTTGTTTTTTCGTTTCCCCCTAGAGCAGCGAACTGTAGTTAGGTTTAGGGTTAGAATTTAGCATTTACTCGTCTCTGAGAAGTTCTCAACAGCTGATTTTGTTTACAATTTTATCAACGTTCAAATCTTTCTGCAAAAAACCCCAGAGGTCCTGCACCTCGGTGACCTAGTAGCTGGCCACGGGCATGGTGCTGAAGCAGGCTGAGGTGGATGTTAGTGAATGATGTGTGGCCATGCAGGGCGTTCAGTATGTCGCCCCGCAGACACCCTGGTGGTACAGCCGTGTCTCGGTGTTACGAGACGTGCTTAAATCCGTGCTCGTCAATGTAGAACAATGTTACACCTGCAGTAACGGCCGGACAAGGTGCCGGACACTGGGGCAAACCACAATCCCAGCCATTCATAAACGGGGCATTACATTCAGGTTTGGAATTCAAGTAATGGCGATCGGTGGATTGCGATTTGTGAATGTGTGCCTGAACAGAGCGGGTTTCTTCCCGTCAATGGTTGTGTGACTCCCCTATCTTATCTCAGTTTAATTTGTAAGAAGTCATCCAAGCTTCGATTGTGCAGTGAAGCACTTTTTCTGACCTTTGGATGCAAGTGGGCGGCATGCGTAGCAAAGATAGAATAGTAACCAAGTAGGGTAGCCGAAGGCCTTGGTTAGCTGGTTAGCCCGCTAACCGGTGGCTGTGATAACCCCCCCCCGCCCCCCAGGGGTTTACGATAAAAGGCACACACATGTTTTTCCCTTGTGGTTTTTAAAACAATCATCTGTCGCCTTTTTCTCTCGCTATGTCCCGCTGTGGCATTCTGCAGCATCATTACTCTCTGCCTCTGTTCTGTACCTCTTTCTGTCTCGGTCTCTTTCACGACTACCGCTCTCGCTCTCGCTCTCGCTCTCTGTCACTCTACCGCTCTCGCTCTCGCTCTCGGTCTCTCTGTCTGGAAATAAGGACAGAGAACCACCTCAACCTGCCTCTCGCACTCCTCCTCTTCCTCGCCCAACCTCCTCCTCCTCATCTCCCTCCCACTCCTCTCCCCCGTCCCCTCCTCCCCCAGCTCCCCCCCCCCACCCCTCCTGGTGATGTAGTCTCCCCCAGCAATTGATGTAGTCTTCCTCTCCCCTCCTGGTGGGGGGAAGTCTCTCCTCCTCCTCCCCCCTCCTGGTGGGGGTAGTCTCCCCTCCTCCTCACCCCTCCCGGTGGGTGTAGTCTCCCCCACCCTCTCAGCGTGTGATATTGCGGACGCTGGATCTCATATCGGGGGTAACGAGGGCTCCGGGGACAAGGAGACGCAGGAGCCACCTAATAACGCTGTTTAATGTTATCTCCCCCTCTCCCCCCCCCCCCCCCCCAGCAGCGATGGAGGTGATTACTCTTTAGAGATTGAGGCGCTGGGAGGAGCGGGTGGGGGGAGGGGGATGTTAGCAGGGTTATTACCAATTACAGATGAATGATGTCCTGACACGCCGCTGGAGTCCCTGTGTTTTCCGTCTTCCTCTTCTCCTCTTTATTCTGGCGCGGACCTCATAAAGACTGAACCTCGTTTAGAGACTTGGATGGTACGGGGAGGGGAGGGGGGGGCTGTGGGAGTGGGGTTAGATTGCAGGTTAGATTGCAGCCTTAAATACGATAACGTGTGTGCGTGTGTGTGCGTGCGTGTGCGTGTGCGTGTGCGCTCCCAGACGGCAGCTACAGTTGGCGGTTGGAGCGACCAGACTTGTTGTGGTGGGGGAGGGTTGAAGGGGGAAACACCTGAGCTTCCCGCTCCCCTTATTTACTCAGCTAATTGGGAATCTCACACACACACACAGATACACACTCTCTCTGGGTCTCTCCCTCTCAGTGGGTCTTTCCCTCCTTCTCTCTCTGGGTCTCTTTCTCACCCTCTCTCGTGGGTCTCTTTCTCTCTGGGTCTCTCCCTCCTTCTCTCTCTGGGTCTCTCCCTCTCAGTGGGTCTTTCCCTCCTTCTCTCTCTGGGTCTCTTTCTCACCCTCTCTCGTGGGTCTCTTTCTCTCTGGGTCTCTCCCTCCTTCTCTCTCTGGGTCTCTCCCTCTCAGTGGGTCTTTCCCTCCTTCTCTCTCTGGGTCTCTTTCTCACCCTCTCTCGTGGGTCTCTTTCTCTCTGGGTCTCTCCCGTTCTCGTGGGTCTCCTCTCTCTGGGTCTCTCTCTCCCTCTCTCCCTCTCTCTGGGTCTCTCTCTCACTCCTCCCTCTCTCTGGGTCTCTCTCTCTGTCCCTCTCAGTGGGTCTCTCCCTCCTTCTCTCTGGGTCTCTTTCTCACCCTCTCTCGTGGGTCTCTCTCTCTGGGTCTCTCTTCCTCTCTCTGGGTCTCTCACTCTCTCCGTGGGTCTCTCTCTCCCTCTCTGGGTCTCTCCCTCTCTCTGGGTCTCTCTCTCCCTCTCTCTGGGTCTCTCTCTCCCTCTCTCTGGGTCTCTCTCTCCCTCTCTCTGGGTCTCTCACTCTCTCCGTGGGTCTCTCTCCCTCTCTCTGGGTCCCTCCCTCTCTCTGGGTCTCTCTCTCCCTCTCTCTGGGTCTCTCACTCTCCGTGGGTCTCTCTCTCCCTCTCTCTGGGTCTCTCCCTCTCCGTGGGTCTCTCTCTCCCTCTCTCTGGCTCTCTATCTCCCTCTCTCTCATTAACATGCTGGTAGGGTATGCGGTTAAATCCTGACCTGTCTGTCAAGGCTCAGGTCCAATAGGAATCAATTCCCTCTGGAGCAATTCAGCCCGCCCCCCTCCATCCATCCATCTCTCTCTCTTCCTCCTCCACCCCCCCCCCCCCCTCCCCAGATCCATTTGTCACCCTTTGCTTTTTCTGCTTTCATTAATCTCTCTCTCCGTCTCTTCCTCACTCTCTCTCTCTCTGGCTCTTTGTCTCATTATGTCTCTCTGCCGCTCTGTCTCTGTCTCTTCCTCATTCCTTCTCTGTTTCTCTGTCTCTCTGCCGCTCTGTGTCTCTGTCTCTTTCTCTTTCCTTCTCTGCCTCTGTCTCACTGTCTCTGTCTCTGAGACAGACATGATGGAGAGAGAGAGAGAGAGAGAGAGAGAGAGAGAGAGAGAGAGAGAGAGAGAGAGAGAGAGAGAGAGAGAGAGAGAGAGAGAGAGAGAGAGAGAGAGAGAGAGAGAGAGAGAGAGAGAGAGAGAGAGAGAGAGAGAGAGAGAGAGAGAGAGTCCATCAGTCCTCTAGCCTGGGTCTCTCCCCCCCCTCCCCTCTTTGTGAGGAGCAGTTCATGTCCCTGGCTCGGGGGGGGGGGGGGAGGCACGGCCACATGTCTCCTCTCTCATCCCCCCTCTTGCCCTTATCAATGGCTTACGATCAATCAATAAACGCTTTCTCCTGCCATGGGTACCATCTATTATCCTTCTCTTCATCATCATCTTCCTCTCTCCTCTCCTCCTTCTCTCTCACTCCACCTCTCTTCCTCATCAGCACCTCCCTCTCCTCATCTCCTCCGCCCTCTCCTCATCTCCTCCCTCTCCTCATCTCCTCCCTCTCCTCATCTCCTCCTCCCTCTCCTCATCCCCTCCCTCTCCTCATCCCCTCCCTCCTCATCTCCTACTCCCTCTCCTCCTCATCTCCACTTCCTGACTCCTCCCCCTCGCAGCTCCCTGCCTTCCCAAGCGACCAATGGGCATGCAGCTCTGTGTCGCTGTGTTTGTGTTGAGAATCCTTTGTCTGGGCGCCGGACCTTCGTTACCTTTTTTGTTTTCGTTGTAGATTGAAGGCTCGTGACGGACTGAGCGCGCTCAGTTAATGGGCAGGCGTGCGTGTGATGCATTGTGGGTCGTAACCTTTCGTTAAGCAGGGAGGGGGGGGGGGGGATGAGACGAGCAGGCTAGCCATATGACCACCGATAACAAAGGACTGCACACACAATTAAACGTACACACACATTGCACGCACACACTCACGCATACACACACACGCATAATAATTGTAATTGAGTGTCCAGCCACGCCTGGTGTTTTATGCAGGATTAAAATCCTCGTTGAGCAGTAAAGTCAACACCATGAAATGGACACGATCACCCAGACTTTATCTCATTTGCTGTTCCGTGCTAATACAAACACACACACTCAAAAACACACGCCTCTGTGTTTACCATCAATGGAGATCAATGATGTGGCTTTTGTGGGTGCTTCACCACGAAGTGCTTTGTGTGTGATGCTAACTGGGTTTATGGGGAACACCATGCTAGATGTCTTTATGAGCTACCGTTAAGCCAAGTGGTTCATGGGGACTGAGACCACGATGTTACCTGGATTTATAGGGACTGGTTTAGAAACACTAGGTGTGTGTGTGTGTGTGTGTGTGTGTGTGTGTGTGTGTGTGTGTGTGTGTGTGTGTGTGTGTGTGTGTGTGTGTGTGTGTGTGTGTGTGTGTGTGTCAGAAGGATGACAGCCAACAGATGATTCTGTCGCCTCTGGTTCCGCAAGGACCACTCCTACTGACAAGCGGCGTCGGTTTAGTCTAGCTCTGCTGATGGATTCGACACACACACACACACACACCACACACACACACACACACACACACACACCACCCCCCCCTCTGCCGATGGCTAGCAGTCTTGCAGGAGGGAGTGTAGAGCCTTACCAGACCCCAGGTGACTGAGGCTTCAGCTGTGTGACTCAGCACGATGTCCATCTGTCCCCCAGGTGAGGCTGCGCTGTGTGTGTGTGTGTGTGTGTGTCTGTGTGGTCTACAACGTGTGTGTGGTTGTGTTTCCCCGTCGAGACGATATGAAAACCGCTCCTCTTCATCAACTGCATCATTCTACTTTCCTCCCTCTCTCTTCCACCGACGCCTATTCCCTTCACCGTTATTACCATGTTCTCCCTCTCGCTCCCTCTCCCTCTCTCTCCCTCTCACCTCCCCGTTGTCTTCCACTCCGTCTCTCACCCTCTCTCATTCCTCCCACTCCCCTTCAGTCCCTCTCGCCTCCCTCGCTCATCAATCCCTCCCCTTTTCTCCAGTCTCTTTCGCTCTTATTTAAGTTAAGGTAGAAGTTAAGGTAGGGTTTAAGTTAAGGGAGAAGTTATGGTAGGGTATAAGTTAAGGTAAGGTAGAAGTTAATGTAGGGTATAAATTAAGGTATAAGATAAGTAAAGGTAATACTTGGGGATAGAGCAGCAAGTAGAGGTCAGTAGTCGAAGTATACTAAAACTAAACTACAAAATAATATACAGAATACATGTCTCTATACCCTCCTAGTATTAAAAGTGAAGCTATAATCCAGGTCTGGGAGATCTTTGCCAGATATCCAGTGAGGTAATGTGCAGGATTATGAGTAAGTCTGCTTCCAGGAACTTGGATTGGATCAGTGGATGAGATGAGATCTGGATGATGATGATGATGATGAAGATGATGAGGCTGACATCCCATCAGTCAAATCACCCTGACGCTGGGATGCAGTTCGGTATTCACACAACACACGCACCCCTTGTGATCTTTGAGTGGTCTTCCCTCGGGATGACATCATTGCCCTGTGGTGATATCACTTTGGGGGCCAAAGGTTTTCAGAAGTTTCAACACACACACACACGCGCACACACACACACACGCAGTGACCCCCCCCCTTCCTCCCGGTCTGATGCTAATGACTGTCGGACCCCTCGATCACGCTGTTGGGTAATGGATTGATGTCTTGTTGTTGATCCGGTGATGCGTGTGTGTGTGTTTGCTCATGGGTCTCTGGCACTACTCCGGGTCTGGGTCTACTGGCCCTGGGTCTACTGGCCCTGGGTCTACTGGCCCCGGGTCCACTGGCCCCGGGTCCACTGGCCCCGGGTCCACTGGCCCCGGGTCCACTGGCCCCGGGTCCACTGGCCCCGGCTCCACTGGCCCCGGCTCCACTGGCCCCGGCTCCACTGGCCCCGGGTCCACTGGCCCCGGGTCCACTGGCCCCGGGTCCACTGGCCCCGGGTCCACTGGCCCCGGGTCCACTGGCCCCGGGTCTACTGGCCCGGGCAGCTGGCCAGGAAGGGGCCAGGGAGAGACTGCGGCCGGGCGGGAACGCTATCAGATGGAAACGACAACAAACACCAACTGTATCTCTGGAGCACTTTAAAAACACAGTTGACAGAGTGTTTTAACAAGCAACAGTCTCACACACACAGCGGTCATTGAGTTCCGTTTTCCCCGTTACTCCGGCGGGTCGCTTTAGTTTCCCCCCCCCCCCCTCCTGCATTACCCTAGAATCACTGGCGCACTTGCCTGGGTGTGACTCAGCATTCTGTGTGTGTGTCTGTGTGTGTGTGTGTGTGTGTGTGGGGGGGGGGGGGGGGGCTCGGGGCCGTAACCGGGGGGGACCAGCCTGAGTTCCGTTTTCCCCGTTTATCCGGCGGTTCGCTTTAGTTTCCCCCCCCTCCTGCATTACCCTACAAACACTGGCGCACTTGCCTGGGTGTGACTCAGTATTCTCTGTGTGTGTGTGTGTGTGTGTGTGGGGATTGTGTGTGTGGGGGGGGTTTGTGTGTGTGTGTGTCCTTATTCTTATTGATTCACTTTCTAAACAATCTCGCACACATGCGCACACACACAGTGCTGCATGGGCACATTTTTGTGTGTACTTGTATTGTGTGCTTGTGTGTGTTGTCAGCATCGTCTAATCAGAAGCCGGAACAGGCCTCTATGAGCGTTGTTCTGGAACCGTTGGTGTTTGTTAAAGGCCTAGTTGCTCTCTGTCTCACTCTCGCACGCCCGTACAGAATCGCTCCAACTCCAAGGCTAGGCACGCCCGTACACAATCAATCCAACTTCAAGGCTAAGACTAAGACAACAACTAACCACAAGGCCTTCATAACCAAGCAGTATGCCGAAGCCGAAAAGGACACATGCACAGTGACACACACTCATCTTATGCAAAACAATTCGATTTATCATCAACATTAAGTCACTGCAAAGATATAAAGACTAGCCTCTTACCATAAATTAGAATGGACCCAAAGTGTGTGATCGATGCAGTCCGGTTTAGATTTCGCTTGCTGTCCGTTTTTTGTTTGACTTCTCAACGTTACTTCTTTCTTCTGTTAGGCGCACATGGCTAATTTGCATACGCGCACAGGGCTGGCTGGCTCCGCAAGGCAAATGATAGAACATATTTAATTATCTTTCTTTCGGTCTATCTATCAACGCATGTATCTAGTTTTAATGGGATGTATTTTGTGCTGAATTATTCGCCGAAGGCGAAGTGAATAGTCGCCTCGCTCGGCCTTCGGTCTCGGGGGCTATTCCCCACTATTCACAGAGCCTGAGGTGAATAATCGTTAATTAAATGTTGTTGTATATACTACACGTGAACACTCCAAAAATAAACAAGATAACACTTTTTGCCAGGATTTATTTGTTTTTATTAGCAGACATTTTGCGATGAAAACAATATCGAGTTTGAGATGTCAATCATGGGATATTGCCCAATATCCTGAGATAGCGAACCAATCAAATTGCGCTATCTTAGGAGGTTCACGTGTAGCATATACTAACTATATATAATATCTATTTATCTGTATAATCTGCTGAACACTCTCTTACTATTCTCTACTCTCAAGGGTCTCAATGCGGCTTTGGTCCGTGTCTCCCCAACGTGACGTCATGCAATGCATTCTGGGGGAAATGAGAATCAATAGCAAACCTCTAAAATAGTACCTACTTTTTCGTATTACAGTCCGTTTTGGAATACCTAACAACATTAAATACGGATATAACAGTGGATAACAGTTTCAATCTTTATTACCAACAAGCAAATTGCACAAATCCGTTGGAAAATAAACCCTGCAACACGGCCTTCAAGGTTAGGTAATGGTTTGATGTGGTAACGGTTGAGCCACCTCTCTGGGAGAGCATTGCATCATGGGTAGTAATCACTTCCAGTAAAGTGTGTCACTGTGTGTTTCAGAAGCCTGACCTGGTCCAGATCAATGTGTTCACTAAGAGGCGCAGGGGGAAAGACCCAACGATTGTAATGGTTGAAAAGACACCATCCCTGAAACCGCTGATTGTTGATTTATTAATCCGATACTAAAAACCCAACATCCTGTCTTTTGACTACGTCTTCTTCGGTATTTCCTTTTGCGTAAACCGGCAGAGGAAATCGATTTTGATCTCGGGGCTTAATGATTAAAGAGAGGGGGGGGTGGGGGGGCGGGTGGGGGGGGGGGGGGGGTGTCAGCAGGGGGGAGCCATGTGTCTCCGGCCTGATCCGACACTGAGACCCTGTGTTCTCTGTTTGCAACACTTCACGTCCGAGGGTTGAGTCAGGGACCGGCCGGTCAGTCCCGATAGGAGAGAAGGGGGGGCGGGGTGGGGATCTGGCAGCTGCTGTCTCTCGTCTCTGTGGCAGTCTGTGTTCTGAGGGGCCTGACTCACTGGGACGCCATCTTGGTTCGAAACGGCCTTATTCACTGAGCCACCATCTTGGTTCTAACGGGCCATATTCACTGAGCCGCTATCTTGGTTCTAAAGGGCCTTCGTCACTGAGCCGCCGGCTTGGTTCAAACCGCTAGCTGGCTGGGGGAACTGGATGAGTCATTTTGTTTAGCTAGTTGCGTATTTGTGTAGTTATCTTTCAGATAGCTTTGTGCGTGCAAGCTTGTTTGTGGCTGTGTGTGCTTCATAGACCGTATCAAGTACATACCATGAGGTGCATGTTAAATTACCCCCATGTAATGTGTGCGGTGTCTGCTTTCTGCTTTAAGGAGGTCTTAGGGAGAAAAAAAACAAACACTAACTTGTTCCAATGATAGCATCTGTTACTTAGCTGGAGTTAAGCTATCTGCAGTTAGCCAGCATGTATACATCTATACAGGCTGTTAAAGCGATCTGCTGTCTACATGGTTAGCTGGCCAATGTTAAGCTTGTCTGTGTGGTTAGCTAGCCAGTGTTAAGCTAGTCTGAGTGGGCTAGCTGGCCAGTGTGGGGCTAGTCTGTGGTTAGCTGGCCAGTGTGAGGCTAGTCTTTTTGGTTAGTTAGCCAGTGTTAAGCTAGTCTGCGTAGTTAGCTGGCCAGTGTGAAGCTAGTCTGCGTTAGCTAGCGAGGTAGCTGACCTGGAGCGTGACATCACATTCTGTTCGCTCAGTCTGTGCGTCCCCAATTGGTGGGACTGGCTTGGTAACCATGACAACAGACGGGGACTGCATCATCGAGGAGAATGGAGGGAGCCGTAGAGATATTAAAATGATGAGACCAGTCTCATGATGCACATAATGTTATAGTGTGACGGATGAAGTCTGTACATTCCCTTTGTTATTTAATCAACTTCATGAACCCACTTTTTGTCGAATAGAATCAGAATGGAATGTGAGTTACGTTTATAATGAGGAACCTTCACGATCTGATGGTGAACGAAAAATCGAAGACCACCATAAGCCCCCCTCCATGACAACACGACACGACACAAAGAAAACACAACACAGCACGACCCATCTCAAAGACAACAACAAAAGGTGTGCTCTCTTGGTGGGGGGGGGGGGTTGAGGGTCCGGCCAGGTCGGTCGGCTCCAGGGCCCACCACCCCAGTAGCATGCCCAGACATGTTCACTGCTCTTGGGCCCGGCGGGTGCACGCCCTCCCCCCCCACACCCACATTCTTCCACGTCCTGCAGGGAGGGGGGGGGGCACACCCATTGGTGACACATCTGTGTGTGTGTGTGAGTGTGTGGTGTGTGAGTGTGGTGTGTGTGCACTAGTGAGTCAGATAGATAGATAGATCCTTTAATAATCCTTTACAGGAAATTACAGTGTCACAACAGCGTATGGACAGACATAACAAACACACATTCCCTCATATAGCTAAAATACTTAAATACTTAAACAATAAATACAATAATAAATACTACAAAGTGCAAAGTTATTTTTGTGCATTATTAAACCGTATGGCAGCTGGTATACAGGACTTCCTGTACCGCTCCGTTTTGCACATTGGTGCAATTAGTCTCTGACTGAAGGTGCTGTTCTTGATCACCTTCAGGGCGTGGAGAGGGTGAGTGGGGTTAGTCATTATTATTTATATGTCATATGTTATTCAGTAGGGGTTGGACAGTACAGAGACAGCTCATTAAGGAGCAAGTAGGGGTTAGATAGTACAGAGACGGGTCATTAAGAAGCAGGTAGGGGTTGGACAGTACAGAGACGGGTCATTATGGAGCAGGTAGGGGTTAGACAGTACAGAGACGGGTCATTATGGAGCAGGTAGGGGTTAGACAGTACAGAGACGGGTCATTAAGGAGCAGGTAGGGGTTAGACGGTCCAGAGACAGGACATTAAGGAGCAGGTAGGGGTTGGACAGTACAGAGACAGGTCATTAAGGAGCAGGTAGGGGTTAGACGGTCCAGAGACAGGACATTAAGGAGAAGGTAGGGGTTGGACAGTACAGAGACAGGTCATTAAGGAGCAGGTAGGGGTTGAGGGGGTTCAACTATGGACATTGGGGATCGAACCCAGAACCTTTTGGCAGAGAGTCAAACACCCTCACCACTGGTTGTTTATTTCCGTGCGTCATCGGGAACTTCTTAACTATTGTTGAGAAACAGTGTTTCCATAGAAATGTTTTACAGTTGACGTAATCTAATATCAACTTGAAGATTGAACGAAAGTGTTTTAGAATAGCTCTGGCTTCCTTCCTTCTTCGCGCTCCCTCCCCACTGGGCGAGCTGCCAGGTCACTGTGATGCAGTCTTTTTCAACATCCTTTATTCATAAAAGCTGAAGCTTCCTCCTTTGTCTTCTCTGGTGGCCATCACCCCTGCACTAGACTCTCAGCGCTGATGCTAACAGAGCTCACGCTAGCAGAACTGACGCTAACCGAGCTAATGTTAAACCGAGCTGACGCTAACGGAGCTGATGCCAACAGAGCTAATTCTAGCTGAGCTGGGGCCCCCACTACAGGGCCGGTTGTGGTCTGGTTCCGTCCTGTGGTGAGCCGTGCGTCCCAACAGGCTCCATGTGACCCATGACCCCTTACTGACCCCTGGAGACCTCATGAGTTACAGGGCTAGGGTCGGTGTCTGCACTCACGTCCTCCGATTCTCTGTAGATCCGGTCAAGTGTTGACACCTCCGAGTCACATGGTTTATGTCCTGGAACACGGACGCTGCTGATGAGGTCACTTCCCCTGGAATGTTCCAATCTGCCTCACTGCTCACTCTCTCTCTCTCTCACTCTCTCACTATGCACTGTAAACCAGGAGCTAGATCAGGATTTTTATCCAGATTGAACTTCGCTCTGTTCACACTGTGTTCACTTCACACTGTGTACAAGGAGCTGGATCAGGACTCGAATCCAGATTTAACTACTCTTCCGTTCACACTGTGTACAAGGAGCTGGATCAGGACTCGAATCCAGATTTAACTACTCTCCGTTCACACTGTGTGTTCACGCTGTGTACAAGGAGCTGGATCAGGACTCGGATCCAGATTTAACTACTCTCTGTTGACACTGTGTGTTCACACTTTGTAAAAGGAGCTGGATCCGGATTCGGATCCAGATGGAACAACTCTCTGTTCACACTGTGTTCACACTGGATACAGATCAGGTTCAGTACCACGTACAGCCATCTCTTTGAGCCACTTCACATGTGGCAGTAGATCTGACACCTGACCTGGAATTGAACCGATGGTTTCAGTGGTGTTGCATAATATCAGTCGATCCAAAACACCCACGCACCCTCCTGTCTGCTGACACATGATGCCTGGCAATGATAGCAGGTCATGGGGGAGCAGAGTCAGATTCAGGTCCCATGACGAGGAATGTAGAAGGACAGTGGTGGGAATGCAGTCTGAAGAGGTTAAGAGAGAGTAGGAGGGAGTGTTTCATAACATGACTCAAGGAATGCTCCTCGGGAATGAGACGCCCACGTTTCCTCAGCAACAAACGCACACCCTGTGGGCCTCACTGCTGGTCAGGGTTTGTGCGCTACAAAGAAGCCTTTGTCGAGAGCACTCTGCGTCGGTTAGCATTAACTGTACTCTAACTGACTAAACACCATGTGTACACTGGTATAGGTACAGTGGACTAGCAACCAGTTCAATTCCAGGGCGTACAAAGCACGGGTTGGGTCAATACTATTGACCGCGTCTTATGTTATGTCCACTGGCGCCTCCCGGTGGACGCACGGAGAACTCCATGTTATGGTTTCTACCAGGAAGGGGCGGGTTCTATTGTGAACCGCAGCCAACTGGGTCAAAGATTGCAGAGGCTCAAATCTCTTGTTCTTTGCTGGAAGCTATGCAGTGTTGATGATTGATTGATATGTGTAGAATATGAAAACATGTTTTGAGTGAAGTTCATGTTTCTCGCAATGCGTTTGATGGTAGTTTGGTACTTCCCATGATCAATGCAAAACTGTCGGGTAATTCCTGTGAGAAATGGGGAGGGTACAGCTGGCCTGTTGCTCGTGGTCTGTCACCATGGTAACCCGAAGATGAGCGAGACTAGACCTTTACAGGGAATCCACCCTGTGGGTGTGGGTATGTGTGTTGCTAGCTATCACATAGTGCATTGTTTTTAAAGGTTGCCATGTCATCCTGTCGGGTCAGCTTAAAGGGCAATATTGGCATGGGAAATGTACATTTACTCTTTCAGTGAATACATTAACACTATCTAAATCAGGGGTCCGCAACCCTAGGCACGCCCGCCACCACTTGCACGTGGCTGCATAATCATTGGCACACAAAAAATATATATATATAGTTTTTTTTAATTGTATTATTATTTTAAAAAAAATGCGCACAATGCGGCAGCATAATCATTACTACCGATTTTTTTTTTGCACTTTATTCCGTTTTGGGCATTTCCTCCCAGTGATGAATGAGTTACTGAAAGCAGTGTTCTGAAATGGGATCAAGTAATAGTTTTTAAACCTATGTCGTAACGGACAAGAAAATATTTACAATATTGTTGCAGGTGGCCTGTATGCATCGCCTTCACATGGTTTTGCAAAGCTATACATGTCTTAAAGATATTGATGTGGATGGTTCCAACATTCTCATATATTCTTGTTTTTTACATTTCTCACAGTGCAAATATGTTTTCGAATGAGTTTCTGAAAGTGGTGTTTTAAGATTGGACATATGTAATTATAATTTGTAAGCCCATGTTGCAAATAGTTGATGCATGATTGTGGACTATATGGAAATAATACAATTCCAGGGCTTCTGAAAATGTTTTTGGTTGCTGTGTCATAATTCATCTTAATATTTAATATATTGTTGCTTAAGGCACACTCATTAACGAGCAAATGTCAAACTGGCACTACGTGTTAAAAAGGCTGCTGACCCCTGATCTAAACTATGTAAAAATGTACAGACGGAGGAGAACTCTCAAGTACAGGGTTATGGGAAAGTGTAAAGATCTGAGTTATACTCTAAATATATTTATTTATTCCAACACCCCTCTTACTCACCTATTGTATGTTGTACGTCCTTGCACTTAAAAATAATACTCGGATAAGATGCTACACAATGCTATCTTCGTTGTAAACAGGGAATGGGTGGAGACAGCGCTATGTTGTTTTTTCTTTCTTCTGAAAAATGTCCTTATTGTAGGTCGCTTTGGATAAAAGCATCCAATTGCCCTAATGTATTTAAATTGAATTTCTCCCTCTCTCCCGGTCTCCCTTCCTCCCTCCCCCTATCTCTCTCTCCAGGAGCGTTTCTCCGAGGTGTTTGGGAAGGACGCGGCGGCCGAGAGCCGGCGTTCCCAGGAGAGCTTCAGGAAGTGGTTCCTGGCGGGGATGACCCTGTTCACGGGGGTCGTGGTGGGGTCACTCTTCGCCCAGAAACGCCTCTGAACCCCACGATGAAGATGAAGACCCCCACACCTCCATGTCCGGCACGACATAGTGCAAATGAAGGCTTTTATTTTGGCGTCTCATCCTCGCCACGCCCTCCTCTCTCGCCCGCCCCTTTATTTTGAAGAGCAGTTGACTTTGTTTTCTCCTGCTGTTGATTGGCTCTCATCGTTGTCGCTGTTTGCTGGTGATGTCACACTAGACGGACTGAACCAGGAAGAGGAGGAGCCAACCTCAGGAGGAGGAGGGGCTAAATATGAAAGGAGGGTGGGGGGGGCGCACTAATGGAGGAAGACTAGGAGTTCAGTGAGAAGATGAGGAGTGAGGAAAAGTAGCTGTTTTGGTCGTCCTTTCCCGCTTGCAGACCCCCGATGGGCACGATGACCCCGACCCCCTGCTGACACACAGATGGACAGGAAGTGATGTCAGTGGGAGGAGGCAGGAAGTGATGTCAGTGGGAGGAGGGAGGGGGAGGAGAAGGAGGGGGGTAACGATTCCCTGTCGTTGACTTTTGATTTTAACTCCTTCTCACACGGTGTGCCCCAGTTTATACTTTTATCCTATTAATTCAAAACTTTTCTTTCTTAAAAGACAAATTAATAAAAACTGTTTTGGCCAGGCCCTTTGTAACTGTAATTATGTGTTCCCCTCTACCATCCCTCTCCCCCCTCACCCCCACCCCAGGGTAGTATTGTTTGTGCCATATAGATCACTTTCTGTTCGGCGGGGGGGGGGGGGGGTTCAGGGTCTGGGTGGTGTAGTTTGTGGGGCTGTTGTGATTCATTTCAGTCCCTGTCATCTGTGTTCACCATAAATCAGAAATCACCTGTTTTTCCCAGATGCAAGTTATTAGAACCTGGGTTATTAAATCTCTGTGTTCCCCCAGAGCTTGTTCCACACCGTCGTACGTCTGTCTAGTCTTTATTTTGGAAGGCGTGAATTTGGTCTGTTCGCTGCTTGCCATGTTTTTTTCTTTGATTTTTATTGAAACATGCAGTACATATACAGTACTGCATGGTTGTCGATGGCCAAAGCTACTAGCGTGCCAGGCTAGCGCGGGGGGCCGTGGTGGATACAGGCAGGGCATTTTTCCCAAAGTGAAGGCTGCAGCCTTGCTAGAACACTTCCTTGCTTGTCGAGCCCTATGCCTGGAGATGAGGCTAGAGTGCTGGCTAGCGTTTGTAGCGTTCAGAGTTTGGAACGACGTGCTAGTGTGGAAGCACTTCCGCTTTTTAATGCTGCTCCAGTGGTAAATATTTTAATAATTGTTTAAATTGTTATTACCGACAGTAGTTTGTTTAAACACCAGCTACTTAAATATTAAAACAAATCAATCCATGCAAAATATAGCCTTTCATTACGTTGCAAAAACGTTTTAAAAAAAAATCACACGGGTTAATATTTTGCATTTACATGATTAATCTATAAAAAGCAGTGCGGCACAAAATTTTCCTGAAAACGTTCAAAAACTTCACTTGTGTAAAGCAATGTGTATTGCTTTCCAGATGCAATTTGTAAATACCCCGCGCAGCGTGTGAACGCAAAGGATTGTGGGTATTTTGGCTCGTTGAGGATCCATCGACGCATCCTTGAAAAATCTCGGAATTCTTAAAAATGAAGGAGGCGAAAAGGGTGCGAATTTCCGAGCGTTCTCCACATTGGAACAGTGCTAGTGTGCGTTCTATGACGTAGCGTCCTCAAAAGGGCGGCCGTTGGGCATGCGTCCTTCACTATGGGAAACACCCTACCCTGTCGCCCGAACTGTAGCTCAGAAGGAAGTCGTAGCAAACACGTACAGTAGCCGGTAGGGGACCAAAAGCCAAGTCCCGAGTGAACCAGGAAACGCAAGCGAATTCCTCTGGTTGAGGGGAAGAGAGAGGTTGTGTCAGTTGGGGTTAGTTTACTTTTAGAGGCCGTCTTCATTGACAAGTCAGCAATAAAGTGTGAAACCCTGTGTGATCTTTTAACATTTTCCTTAATTTCATGTTTATCGAGAATTACCGCACACTTTAGTAAATGTCAGAAATGTCTGTGCGATCAGTAGCATAACCAGCACCAATTAAAGAATTAGCATAGCGGTTTGTAGCAAACTAATTGGAAATTAGCGACACAACGGCATGATTTCAGTCATTCGATAGGACCGATCTGTTTTGTAGTTAATTATTTAATTTTCCAACTGGTGAATCTTCCTCTACCCAGCAATCAGCTACAGCTGGGGCCACCTGTCTCTCTCTCTCTCTCTCTCTCTCTCTCTCTCTCTCTCTCTCTCTCTCTCTCTCTCTCTCTCTCTCTCTCTCTCTCTCTCTCTCTCTCTCTCTCTACACACACATACACACACACACACACACAGCAGATAAATCTGACGGCTCTGCTTCACACTTCCTCTGGCAGCTCGTTAATGAGGAAGAGGAAGTCAGGACAGCTGAGGAAGAGGAGGATGAGGGGAGGCAGAGACACAGGGAGGCGGGGCACTAGTGTGATTGACAGCGGCCCCCTCCCATCCTCATGTAGAGCACTCGGGAGGACAAACCGTCCTCCATGGATCTCAAATACCTTCTCTGATGTCTGCAGTCCACTCACGACTGCATTTCCTTCACCACCACCACACAGACAAACACGCGTGCGCTTCTCAGTCACGTAAATCATGTAGTCCACACCGTCATAAACCTGCTAGGTTGCTGGTGCTCACTCAATTACAATTCTAATCACACACACCACTCATCTCTCCCCCCATTCCTCTCTCTCCCAACCTCGCCATCACCCATGCTAACACCATTAACCTCGCTCCACCCCGTTATTTATTTATATTTGTTTCCATGTCGTAGTCCCTTCCCCTGTTGTGCTGAGCACTGCCAGCTCCCACCCAGCCCACTAGCTGAAGCCAAGGACTTCTCAGAAGCATTCCAGTCCCGTATTAGATCTATTTTTCTACTGTAGCCCCTCCCGGTGAAGACCCCCTAACCCCACATCCCCCCAATCCTCACCCCCCTTATCCCCTTAACCCCCACCCGAAACAAGATCCACGGCTCCCCCTTGTGGTCCAGATGAGGAGGGCGCCTTCCCCGACACTATATCCTAGTTATTTAAAGTGATTAGAGTAGAACGCTAGCGTAGCTTAGCAACATATTTAAGGTGAAACAAAAGAAAGAAGAAGACAACGTGTGGTGGCTTTGGAACATTATTTATATTCGTGTCAAAACGTTGATTACAGAATCTCAACGCCCCGTCCCTCGCTCGGACGTGATTCGTTTGTCTCCCTCGTTTAAGGTTCAGCGTTAACGGATGTTCCTGGCACGAGGAGAATTAGCGTAGCAACAGATTAGCTTTAGAAGATGGTCCTGGTGTGTTGTAGTGAGAACAGGGCAGAGGTCAGAAACAATGATACTGTCTGACTGTGTCTATCCAAATGCCATTTGTAATACTTTGAACTGCGATTAAAACCCAATAAAATACTGCTGGAGGTTGGACTGGATGTTTTTCTTTATAGTTTTTTTTGGTCGCGGTGTTCGGCGACCGGATGTGATTGATTCTTGTGGTCCCTGATTGGCTGACAGGTTGACGTGCCACGCACGTCTGACTGTTGAGACACTATTCGTGTTTAATATGAATGGTCACATAATATTGTCTATATATTCTGCTAAAAGTTATTTACAACTGGAAATTATTCTGTAAATCTTGGTTCCCATCTAGGATAAATAATGAATTTATTTTATGACGCCTGCAGCAGGAGAAGGACAAACAAACAAATCAAAACAAATCAACATGCTCAGACTGCTACTGCGACTAGTGATTGACAGCTGCCCAAACCAATCCAATGTGACTACTGTGAAGCCTCTATCAAGGTGTTATTGGAGAACAACAGCTGAGCACCTGTGAGTGTGGCATTTGTAGTGTATAAAATAAAGATAGAAAGTCACACGCGTGTGTTAGTAAATGTGAAGTCACAGAGTAAAATGCTTTAGGAGTTGCAACTTGTTTTGGTGTCCAAAAAACACAAGAGTTACCCCAGTTCTGAAATTATTCATTGCAGATGCACAAATCCTATTCTACAAATCACAAATTTGGGAGCTCATAAAAACTATACGCTCACATTGTTGATCCAGTTGCTAGCAGTGAATATCCTGCAGAACGCATTCACGACATACCCGTATCAAAACACCTGAAGTCATTGACAAAAAAAAGAAAATCAGCCTGTGAATTCACACCTGAGAGTGGCACACCTGTAGAATTTTTTCTCACAAATAAAAATAAATGTTAATTTTTCAAGCACAAACACGAGTCAATAACTAAAAATGCTTGACCCTGCCGCTAGGAGTCTTAATCTGTTTTTCAACGGAGCTCGCTTCGCGCTGGAGGTGAACAGTACCCGCACCTGCTCTACATTTGCACAAGTCACTTTTGCGCCACATTTCACTGAGATTTTTAAGCAAAGAAAAAAGCATTTGAGACTCATAGTCAAGCAGTTGTATAAATAAGAAATTTATTTTTATTTGTGAGTAAATATTCTACAGGTGTGCAGCTCTCACTGCATGAATTCACTTACTGATTTGCAGATGATCAAAGTTTGTCCATGAATTCAAGTGCGTTGACACGGGTGTGTGGATGTGTTTGGCACCATATTCACTGCACCGACTGCAGCCAACATGTAAGCATAGGAGTTTCTATGAGCTTCTATTTCTATTATCTACAACTACAAATCCCACTGCCACAGGTGTTCAGTGGTTCTGCTCCAGTAACGCCATCACACGCCTCCTCAATGCTGCTGCAGCACAGCTGCCGCTCTCATTGGTCCAGCTGTGCGCCACTCAGGCCCGCGCTCTACTTCCATTGGCCCTTCTCGTAGTCCCACTTGGCGGAGAAGCCCTCGATGGGGTTTACCCTCATGTCCAGCATCCTCTGGAGCTGACGGGCCCGCCAGTCCTCACTGAAGGTCCTGGGCTGGGGGGGATAGACTGGAGGGGGAGGAGAGAGGAGAGGGGGAGGAGAGGGAGGAGGGAACGGAGGCGAGAGAGGAGGATGAGGGGGAGGAGAGAGGGGGGAGGGAGGAGAGAGAGGAGGGGGAGGAGAGAGAGGAGGCGGGGAGAGGGGATAGGAGGGAGGGGAGAGAGGGGGAGGAGAGAGAGGGGAGGAGAGGAGAGAGGGGGAGGAGAGAGAGAAGGGGAAGGAGAGAGGGGAGGGGAAGGAGAGAGGGGAGGAGAGGAGAGAGGGGGAGGAGAGGAGAGAGGGGGAGGAGAGAGAGATGGGGAAGGAGAGAGAGGAGGGGGAGGAGAGAGGGGAGGAGAGGAGAGAGGGGGTGGAGAGAGAGGAGGGGGAGTAGAGGTTAAGTTATATGGCTGGCGATGCAGGTCTAGTCGTAGCTAGGGTGTTGAAAGGTTGTGGGTTCGACCCCCGATGACCACAGTCTACCTGTAGGCCTCCGACTACATGAGGTAGGACGCCTACTTCCGACTCTAAATCCTGCCTAAAGTACGGCGAACACACCTGTCCGATCAACAAAAGCGTAGTTTGTTTAATATCAGTCCGTTCCACATAAGCGGCAGCCATCTTGGCTGTTTATGAAAAATGACCGCTGTGATTGGCTCAGCATAGGTCTCCAGCAGATTCCCCCCGATCAGACCGGTCTGATCGGGGGGGGGGGGTCCAGACACATAGGCCAGGTTATATAACACACCAGCTGGCAGATACATGGGGTGCTAGCCCACACGTGATGTTTAATTATAAGATGTCCCATCTACCGTAGTAGCTCTGCCAGATGACCACCAGGCCGGTCAGACCCAGGAAGATGAAGATCCCTCCCATCACCGTCTTCCACTCCCCCGTGCTCTGCTTCATCTCTGGGTAGGTCCGCTGGAACGCCAGCCTGTATACTGCACCACCAGGGGGGAGACGGGGGGAGAGGGGAGGGAGATGGGGGAGGAAGGGAGGAGGGGAGAGTAGGTGGAGAAGGGAAAGAGAAGGGGGGGAGAGGGGAGGGAGACGGGGGAGGAGGGGAGAGTAGGTGGAGGAGGGAAAGAGGAGGGGGGGAGAGGAGGGGAGGGAGACGGGGGAGGAGGGGAGAGTAGGTGGAGAAGGAGAAAGAGAATGGGGGGGAGAGGAGGGGAGGGAGACGGGGGAGGAGGGGAGGAGGGGAGAGTAGGTGGAGAAGGGAAAGAGAAGGGGGGGAGGGGAGGGAGACGGGGGAGGAGGGGAGAGTAGGTGGAGAAGGGAAAGAGAAGTGGGGGGGAGAGGAGGGGAGGAGGAGGGTAAAGAAGGAGGGGGGGATATATAGGTCTTACGTTACAGAAGAGTTATATAATGCATCCATTAAAATTTGCTTAAAGCCTGGAAACTGCCTGTGAAGAACACTTTTAAGCACTTTAAGAACAAAATAGTTAGTAGACTTGGACTCTGTTATAAGTTATATATATATATATATATATATAATATATATATATATATATAATATATATATATATATATATATATATATATATATATAATATATGTATATATATATAGTATATATATCTATATTTATCTTATAGTATATGTATATTATATAGGTTTATTTCTACTTTGTGTATTGTACGTGAAATGGTTGAGGTGTGAGGGTGCAGGCGCTCATTGATTTGAGAGTTTGGTGTGGTTAAGGTCAGGACGAGGATACGGAGGAGTGCGATGCATCATGACGACCACAAGTGTGTAAAGTTGCACCCCGCTGTGCAACCTGTGAGTCTCTGATTGGAAACGTTTGCACGCTTCACTGTAGATACGCTGCAGATTCAGCTCGTCTCCTCCCCACCCCGACTGTACCCACAGTGGGATGCGTGTGAGCGTGCTGCTAAACACCAGCTGATGAAACCGGATGAAACCGGAGCCCACGCAGCAGCGGTCTGGGAGTATTGTTCTTTGATTACTCGTTAGACCAATCAGTGAGCCAGACGCACACACACCAGCGCAGCCTCAGGAGGGATTTTAACCTGAACGATAAACTGTTTTATAACAACGTACTTAACCTCGGTTGGGCTTGTTAAGTCTGCCCGTTTAGCCCCTATCATCGTCCTGACCGTCCCCAGGAGGAGGGCTTGTCTCCTGGGTTCCTCCTCAACTTTTCTGCTAGTGTACCCCCTCTCAGATAACTTTTCAGCTGAGTACCCCCCTTGCCGGCATAAAACAACAAAAAAATGAACATAAATAATGTGTGTGTGTTCTATTTGGCAGTATAAACATGAACATTAAAAGATTAAATACCCTAAATGTAGTGAGAGACATGGGCCTGTGCTTCATGCGACTGTGGGCTAATTTGAGGGTCAGAGCATGTAGAGGGGAATCCCATTCAAATATATTCTTCTTGAAATTGACAACTTTTTTGTGTTTCTGGATGTGATTGCTTTTCCACATATTCTCCTTGTAGTTAGATTTACGTTTCAACCACTTTCTCGACTTCCTTTTTGTCTAGCCTTAAGAATTTAAAATATGTCAGTACTCCAAATAGCCCCTAGGGGTACGCGCACCCACATTTGAGAACCAGTGCCCAGATGGGCTCCTGGCGTGAATCCCTTTCAGACCGTCACTGTGTTTGAGGGCGGAACCAATGAAGTTGTTATCAGCCAACGGCTGTAGAGGAGGAGCCGGCAGACTTACTGGCGATCTTCTCCTCCTTGGTCAACTGGCCCCAGGGGCCCTTCTCCTTCTGCTTGAGGGCTGTGTCCTCCTCGTTCAGGACGTCCTTGAAGGGCTTGTCCGGGAGGGGGGTGTCCAGACGGTTCCAGTAGAGCGGACGAGACATGTCCACCGCCGTCGACGCCTCTGTGGACGCAGGGGATCACGTCAGATCTCCGTTTTCTCAGCACTGATAAAGTACATGCAATATGTTTATTGTTGTTAATTCACCGATGTGAATCGTCTACACAGCGGGGCCGCTTGTTTATCGAGGCCCACAGCGTCATCTGCTGGTTCAAAACAGGAACTACGTGGCTGATTGGTCACGCAACATTGATTTCTAGGGTTGTGCTCATTGTTAACGGCCTCCCTTGATCAAGTACATCTTTAAATTACCTCTTTTCGGTTCAATAGTAGCCGTTTTATAGTGTGTTTATTATAGAAGCAGGCCTAATCACAGTGTCTCGTACCGCCCTCCCCATGGCTTGATGCCCTGGAGCAGACGGGGGTCAGAGCCCCCCCTGGCGGCCGGGCCAGGAGCCTCCCTCCGCGGGCTGCGATCAGCCGAAGCATCTGGAGGACTGGAGAAAATGTAGTATTTATAAATATATTAAACTACGTTAAATGTTATATTC
>OLKM01001487.1:128518-131564 GCA_900291075.1 Melanogrammus aeglefinus
TGTGTGTGTGTGTGTGTGTGTGTGTGTGTGTGTCCCATCCCAGTAGATGAAGGCTGTGATGGAAGGGGAGGTGGATCTCTGTTCCTCATAGCTCACCGTACTCCTGTGTTTCAGTCAGGCTGAGTGACAGAATACAGGGTTCATTGGCTCTCTTCGTTTTGAGAACATGTCTGGGATCAATGCCTGTCACATCTTTGAGATGCCTGTATTCACCACACAGGTCCTTAAGGAGCAGGTAGGGGTTAGACAGTACAGAGACAGGTCATTAAGGAGCAGGTAGGGGTTAGACAGTACAGGGACAGGTCATTAAGGAGCAGGTAGGGGTTAGACAGTACAGAGACAGGTCATTAAGGAGCAGGTAGGGGTTAGACAGTACAGAGACAGGTCATTAAGGAGCAGGTAGGGGTTAGACAGTACAGAGACAGGTCGTTAAGGAGCAGAGGGTTGGATTGACAGTACAGAGACAGGGCCATTAAGGAGGCAGCAGAGAGGGTTAGACAGTACAGAGACAGGTCATTAAGGAGCAGGTAGGGGTTAGACAGTACAGAGACACGGTCATTAAGCGAGCAGGTAGGGGGTTAGCACAGTACAGAGACGGGTCTACTTAAAGGAGCAGCGGTGGGGGTTAGACCACAGTACAGAGACAGGTCATTAAGGAGCAGGTAGGGTTAGACAGTACAGAGACAGGTCATTAAGGAGCAGGTAGGGGTTGGACAGTACAGAGAGAGACAGGTCATTAAGGAGCAGGTAGGGGTTGGACAGTACAGAGACAGGTCATTAAGGAGCAGGTAGGGGTTAGACAGTACAGAGACAGGTCATTAAGGAGCAGGTAGGGGTTAGACAGTACAGAGACAGGTCCTTAAGGAGCAGGTAGGGGTTAGACAGTTCAGGAGACAGGTCATTAAGGAGCAGGTAGGGGTTTAGACAGTTCAGAGACAGGTCATTAAGGGAGCAGGTAGGGGTTAGAACAGTACAGAGACAGGTCATTAAAGGAGCAGGTAGGGGTTAGACAGTACAGAGACAGGTCCTTAAGGAGCAGGTAGGGGTTAGACAGTACAGAGACAGGTCATTAAGGAGCAGGTAGGGGTTAGGGGGTGTCCTGCCCTTGGCTGCAGGCAGACTGTGGACATTGGAGATCGACCCCAGAACCTTCGACCGGGGATCAAACCGCTAGACGGGGGTCTGTGTTGTACTCGCTGACGGTCAGCAGATTGTATTCATGGGAACACAAACATCACCCTGCAGGAAGAGCGTACAGTCGTCCTTTATGATCAGGTGGTCCTCCATTCATCCGTTCATCCATCCAGACAGTCACACACAGACCCCGTTTGTTTCCAAACCCCTCGCCGCTTTGACACGGATTAATCACTGATGAGTCCACTCTCTTTTGTTTCAACTCTCTCTTCCTCCCTCTCTCGCTGTCTCTCTCTCTCCCTCCCTCTCTCTCTCTCTCTCTCTCTCTCTCTCTCTCTCTCTCTCTCTCTCTCTCTCTCTCTCTCTCTCTCTCTCTCTCTCTCTCTCTCTCTCTCTCTCTCTCTCTCTCTCCTTCTCTATTTTTCTCTCTCTCTGACTCTCTCTCACGCTCTTTTCCTCTCCTTCTGCATCACTACAGAGGGCTGATGAGGCACTTCTCTCTCTCTCTCTCTCTCTCTCTCTCTCTCTCTCTCTTCTCCTCTCTCTCTCTCTCTCTCTCTCTCTCTCTTCTCTATTTTCCTCTCTCATGACTCTCTCTCAACAGCCTTTCTCTCCTTCTGCATCACGTACAGAGGGCTGATGAGGCACCAAACAAATACACACCACACACACCACACACCACACACACACATCACATGCATCACACAAACACACCACCTCACACACACACACACCATCACACACAAACAGACAGACACACCCCGACATACCCCCACCCCACACTCACCACACACACACACACACCAACACCACACTACACACACACAACACACACACAAACACACACGCACATAACCAGACACAAACCCCGACACCCCCACCCCACACACACACACACACACACACAACACACACACACACCACACACACACACACACACACACACAACACACCACACAAGACACACACACACACACAGCCCGGCCACCCCATCCCCGGTGGCTCCAGTGAAGTGAACGAGGTTAATGTGTGTGTCAGAGCAGCTTGGGTCCTCTGTTAGCGCCAGCGATAGCCTGTTAGCTAGTGAACAAACAGGATGACGCGACATCGACTGTTCATTTAGCTCACAGCTAGCCCCATCAGCTCACACAGCGCCGGACAGGCCAGTGGTTAGCAGCGTTTCAACCCGGTCTCTAAAAAGGCTCGGGTTACCTGTAAGAGCATATCCTAAGGGGGTTGACCTGACCCGACTGCATCTCAGTGACGTGGATCTGACCTCACGGTGAGTATCTTCTGGACGAAAGAGTCTTCTCTAAACGAGTGACCTGAGCGCCAAACATTGTGGCGCTGCGATCACAGATGCCTTCAACGTGAGCCGTTGATGTAATGCTTCTCTCAGTGTGTTCCTCTTCTGGTTGGTCGTCGCCCCTAAGCACAAAAGACCGACCAATGACGTCGCTCGCAAGACGCAACGGCCTCGCATGCTAAGCGTTGTCCTTTTGTCTGCGTGGCTCGCCCCCAACCGCTACTGTTGCTGGTTGTTTTCGGGCGGGGGGGGGGGGGGGGGGTGTCTTGGTTGGTTACCGGGAGACGTGGACGAGTCGACTCGTCACGTAGGCTTCCATCCAGTCGTTCCCATGGCGATCAACTGCGGACACAATCCGGGCGCCGACCGCCTCGCGACACGCCTCGTACGTGTTAAAAACGGAGCATTCACACGGGGTAACCGTGCCGACGTGGCGTGTCACTTCCTGTCTTGTTTTGGAGCTTTGAGTGGGGGGGGGCCGTGACGTGAGGAAATGACGTCAATGGATCTCCAGCGTGGGATGTCTTCAGAGCCTGGACCCTACGATGACCTCACACCTTTATTCACTCACCTCGTGTTCTGAAGTTTCGCACGGAGCGGCCAAAC
>OLKM01001488.1:0-7500 GCA_900291075.1 Melanogrammus aeglefinus
CTGAGGGCAAGACAACGCTCTTCTACGACGGCTCAACGTCACGTTTTCCTTTGTAAACATACATGTCGAATACGGAAGCTGGTTGAATGAACTGATTAGCAATGTTAGAGTACTTAATACGGGACAGGATTTTGAATGGCTACAGTTGTATACATTAACAGTTGGATGGCTGTAAATTAACTTTTCAAGCGGCTACCCTGCTGGTCTAGAGTCACTACACCCTGGGAGCCTGTGTGGGACACTGGACACTCTCCATTGTTGTACCCTCTCCTGTCATATGTGTGCACTGTCTGTCACCATGCCTCCGGCTGTCGTGGTTACAACAAAGGGTTGACTCTCCCCAACTCCATGATGAACCAAAGAAAGGACTTAGAGAGTTTCCTAAAAAACGTTGACACAATAAGTAAGTAACGTCTTTGGTGTGTTATAGGGCTGCGGAAATCGCCTCGACATCCCCCGCTGTAGTTGAAACAGCTGAGATGCACTTATGTGTATGGCAGGCTACTTTTGTTTTACAGTCGATTTACAATCGAAACGCGACATCGAGCCTGTCTTGATCACTTCTTTGGACTGAGAGAGACCCCCTCCCCCTCCCTGTTTTTGCTGAACAGAAACTACACTTACTCGACGATACAAAATATAAATGCAGGCAGTAAATGAATAGTCACTCATTGAAGAGTCTCTGGTTCAACGCAGGCGAACTGGTGAACGAGCTGCATAGGGCTGATACCGATGAAGCCCAGCAGCACGCGGCAGCGGAGAGGGCGGACCGCTACCTCGCCGCTCTGGAGGATGGGGAGGGCGACGGCTCGTGCAGGACTGTCATCAACCGGACAACCATCAACACGAACCCCTCCACCACATCCCCCCCTGCTATCATGGTAGACAAGCACAGGCGACGGCTCGTGCAGGACTGTCATCAACCGGACAACCATCAACACGAACCCCTCCACCACATCCCCCCCTGCTATCATGGTAGACAAACACATTCGCCTATGCCACCATATATCCCAAACGCAGTTTATTTTAATATGCTGCCCTGTCATTCTGTTTTCACTCTTGCCCACCCCTACCATCCCCCCGTGTCTTTCAGTGTCCTCCTCAGTACAGCTCAGATGTAGATGCAGGTGAGTAAACTGGCATCTTCCTAATTAAAAAAAAAACCACCTTTATAATGCCATAATTTCATGAGTGGTACAAATCATACTCCATATCTGTATGAAGAAGGCTGGCATGCAACATGTATGTCCCTGCTCTGAATCTAAGATGCTAATTGCACACCAAGAACAAGAAGCTGTCAACTGTATTCACATTCTATGCGCAAACCTGCCAGTAAATGTCTGTTTGCATCAAGTTCTGCTTCAGTTATTTCAAATAATTGTCCTACACCCAATGAGTGACAGTGAGGACCAAAATCTCTCCTAGACATTCCTAGCCGGTTGTTTTTTTGTGTGCTTGCTAATGCTACATTTCATGGCTCAGAATTTAAGGAAAAATATAATGTTTTGTTGGCATAACTGTAGTAGTGGTTTAGGTGTTCTAGGTGATGGGAAACCATTGGTGATGATGCATACACACATACATTACATTATTTGAGATGTTTGAAGACAAATGGCACCTGCAACACTGCAATGAAGTTGAATATCCATTTATGTCATTTGCGCAATGCATATTAAATCAATTTAATATGTATAAGTTGATTCTATAATATGAGAAGGTTTTAGAAGGTTTACTTTTTCAAATTAATCTATCAGAGTGCAGTATAATATAAATGGGCTGCCTCCTTAATTCAACATAAAATCCACGTAGTTATAATAAGAAAGCAAATAGGGAAACTTTCCACACCTTGTTATGGGTGGATGAGCTCATTAACCTGTAACAACAGTGTGACCTTATATGTCGACATTGAACACTATGTGGTGAAAAAATGGAGCGCAGCAAATGATGGCATGCTGGAGGCAGACAGGACGGAAGAGCTGTGCTAAAGGACTTCCACTGAATGCTCATTTTAGAAAACAGTACCTACCTTCAACTGACATTCATGTCTTTGTCTCGCTTTAAGGGAAACGCGTTCCCCAACATCAGCATGATCATCATGATCATCATTAGCAACCCTGTTGGGAAATTCAGGAACTGGAAAACTCTTAACATTCCCCCTCCCAAAAAAAATCACCTACTATACAAATGATTGCCTGTGATATTATTATGCAGGGCAGTGCGTCAGAGCCCTTATTTCATCCAATTTGAGATCTCCAAAGATTTACATTTCAATGGATGTCAGTTAAGTCACTGTCTATCACAGAGTAAGGTAACACATGGGGATATAGTCTTTGGCCCAGTGATAAATGTCCTTGCAGGATTATAAATGGAACAGTGTGGGGACATGCCCGACATACATTAAAATCCCGAACTGAACCGTGAGTGATGTGATTTTCATCACCCAGCAGTGGTTGTTCCACCAGAGATGATGACAGAGCCACAAACTCATACTTCAACTCACTTGTGTGTGTAGTGCTTATAACTTATTTTTCGCCATAGATGGCGCCAAATAAACTGAAACGGATGTCTTTGAGTTTTTAACAAAAACACTGGGTTTGTGACTGATGAAATGGAATATCTTTTGACTGCTTTTTACTGTTTAACAATAACCCTTTAGAGAGCCTGATGCTAAATGAATTGATGGATATTTTTTTAAAAGGGCATTAAAGCCGACTGCAGGGTTTGCCCAATTAGTTTTTCCAGAGGGCCAAATTTGGTCAAGCATGCCATGCCAAGGGCCGAAATGTCGTTTGATTTTTCTAATTCGCCTTTTTTATGTGCAAATTTAGCTTTAATTATAATTACTGTTTTAGCGATAATGCAGGAGGGCTAGATCAATTAGGTTTAAATAGCATCCAGGAATGGTGCATCGATGAGAATGCAAGGAATGAGGAGGAGGAGGAGACGTAGCTTGCTTCAGACTACATTATGTTCAGCCTTGTTTATTTAAATACTGTACTCATGTTAAATACTGTACTAAATACTAATGTCTTTCAGTTTATATAAAACAACAGTTAAGTAAAAACACCTTTAGTTCTATGAAGCATAGTAAAGAAACAACTACAGGCTAAACAACATATAGTTATATAGCAAGCCTTTATAAATAAATCAAACAGAGCTGCAATCATAATACGGAAAAAAGTAATAGACAAAATATATACTCAGATACTTTATTTTGCCTGAGTATCTGAGTATATATTTTGTGGATGACTTTTTTCTGTATAATGATTGCAGCTCTGTTTGATTTATTTATATAAATAAATGAAACAAAGTAAGAGGAACTTACATTGTCACAAACTTAATACCCTGAGTATTAACTGCTCTTAAAGCTACTTTAAAAAGTCAAAGCCTTTTTTACAATTACTGTATAATTATAAGTAGTAGTTGGAAATACCCTTCGTAAGGAGTCACACAATAACAAAATGCTCTCTTGAAACCAAATTTGTCAATAACCTAACATTAATTTATTAAAATGCCCCTGGAACATCGGCAAACAAAAAGTCCAACAAACAAACAGGCATACAGTGCAGCAGCCCTGAACATAAGGACTTAAATAGCAACAGCATAGTGTATCTTCAACAGGGCATTGGATCTGGTGCCATCCATCCAAATCAATGTGTTCACGTCCACTCTCTTCCCCTCTCTATATTTCTCTCCCTTCCTCTCTAAGAGACACAGGAAGACAAGAGAGATTTTAGTTAGTTACCTTTCTGGAGTGTGACGCTAGTGAAGTTGAAAACACGCGCAGCACGTCATTGCGTATGCACACAGTAACGTCAACAGTCAAATGGACGATGTGGGCTGAGGGTAAAATATAGCAGACCGCGCAAATTTAATTAATTATTATTATTTTCTTGGATAACATGTGAATGCGCTGGGTCAGCGCGGGCCGGACATATGGCTCTCACGGGCCGGATCTGGCCCGCGGGCCGCTAATGGGGGTTCACTGGCCTACTGCATCTGTACTAATGGATCTTATGAATATGTTGGCGTTAAGAGAGTTACATGAAGAGTCTGGAGAGAGATGTGGAAGACAGGATGCAGAGAAGGAGAGCAAAGGAGGAAAGGGCAAACGGTTTGTAAACATCTGTTCACTAGTTTCTTTTGTATTGAGATAAAACTCAGTTTCAATGCTGTTGTCAAGCAAACCGTATTGCTACATGCACATAACATCCACTTTGGTTTTTGCCGCAGAACTCAAAGACAAAGGAAACAAAGCTTATGCCCGACAAGACTTCCAACTGGCCGTGGAGTTTTACAGTGATGGGCTGGCAGAATTACGTGACATGCAGCCACTATACACCAACAGAGCACAGGTTAACCTTAAGATGCCTTCAATTAATGACTCAACCGGTTTGAGACTTGGTGCCCTGTCGATTGTTATTGTTTTTACATGGGGAGATGTGAGTCCAGAACCTGTTGGGTGGCTGGTTAGCAGGAAGGTCTGGTCACACCTGTCGAGTGTCTGGTCAAACTTTCTTTTGCAAGAGGAGGAGCAGTGTTGAGCTTACCCCAAGGGGTTGAACTGTGTCTCAGAGTGCAGATGTTACTTCTTCGTTAATGAGCCACAGTGTTTCTGATGTCTTCTGCCAAACAGACTTGTCTCAAGTAGGGTACAGTTAGAGGAATGGAGTCAGAATTGAATGCTCTGCTTTTAAAATAGAAAGTTTTTTCCCTATTGACGGAAATACTTCACTGCACCATTTTTGCCCACACAAAGACCTAATATCCCTGCTTAAGAATCACCTGCTTTACCTCCTGCGGTCACATTTATTCACTGTGGTTTGTTAGCGATTACTTAACGTTGTCTAACGCTGAACAATACCTTCCTATAGGCCTATATTAAGCTGGGAGAGTTCAACAAGGCCGTCAGTGACTGCGAATGGGCCCTGAAGGTGAGCTCTACTTTGGAAACTGCAGGTTACTCAGTTGATACCTCATTTTTCATGGTGTCATCTCAAGATGAAGTTTCTGTAATCCTGGGTACTCAGAGGACCATAGGTATGGTGTTGCAGAGATCTAATAATGGGTATTGGATTTTGTATTTTTTTACACAAGGCTGCACTCATTGCACTGCATCACTCGATGATGAGCTTTTCAGGTTGGATGAAAGAAAAAGAAAAATAATAAGCAAGGAATTTGGTATTCCTTCTCTTGTACTTGATTGCCTCTAGGCAGTCAAGATTTCAGAGAAAATGTGAATACACCGTTTGCTATGATAAATAGGTTCTCTAAAGCATCTATTGTTTGTTTCGTGTTAAACAATGTAATCAAACATAACAGTTCACATGTAATGCAAAATCTCAAATGTTCCGTTGAACTTCATAACATGTCTTCAATCCGTTTAAAACTACCGGTACTTGTACAACATAACTGGCAGGATATAAATATTGTGTGTGGTAAAATATATATCTAACCTGTAACCTTGTTTCTCTTACTTTCTGCCCGGTCTGTCAGTGCAATGAGAGATGCCTCAAAGCTTATGTACACATGGGCAAAGCATATGTTGGCTTGCGGAATTATAAAGAGGTGAGCATGATCACCCCTCCATTAAAACGAATCTCTCCCCCACATTTTATCCTTGTACATATATCAATCTATTTATACCAATATATCTCTGTCACCTGATAACTGCATTACATCAGTTTTTTTTTTTTTAAATCTTGATTATAATAATTGCGATATGTATGTCAATGTTCGGTCAAGCATATCCTGCAGCTTTCTGAAATCTTAGTGGTAATTCTTGGCAAAGCAGTATCTTACTGGCACCTGGCAAATGGTAATTAGAATGTAAATACTGCAGAATGCATGGTTTACTTCCTATCATGGTTTTACATTTCTCCTGGCCACTTATTCACGCTGAGAGAGTACATATTGCTGATGCCACAGTCCTATTGATTTCCATGGTCCTGGAAGACAACAGGGGAGGACAACAACCTATCATATTACAAGGGTGATGTACCAAATTCTCTCTTCTTTTTTTTCCGCAGGCAAGAAACTGCTATGAAAAGATTGTGGAAATTGAACCTGAGAGGCAGAAAATGGTGAACGGTAAAGAGATGTTTAACAATAACATGCACAGCAGTGCGTAAGAGATAAGAAAGTTAATGTTGGAAACATATTGCTGGTTTCTGTCCTTAGGCCTTATAATGTCAGACTATTGCAAATGTGACATGAGGGAGGGGTGGGGGGTGGGGTTGGGGGATATGTTTTGATATTATAGGTGGCAAAAATGTCTCTTCCCACATAGTTTCATTATTATTCTTTAAATGCTTTCACATTGTCGAAAATAGTAATTCTGATTTTTATTTTGGTCAGATGACCAAACCATAAAGGAGACATCCTCTTTTCACTTTTCTCCCCTTTTAACACCTTTCATAGTGTCGCAATCATCCAACTCCTTAAATTATTCCAGTGAAAGGGACATTTAGGACGACAAGAGGGATTGTGTTCAATATACATTTTTAAAGAAAGTACTTTTTGCCTGTGCATTTAGCAAGTCTGGTTTGAATTTGAGTGAGCTGTGAAAAGTAAATGGGTGTAAGAAAAACTGAAAGGTATATTATTTTATACTATGCCCTGTATAATTATTCCTTTGGCATTATAACCCCCCCACCCCTCTTTTGGGGGGGGGGTTATAAAGTTGCGTTACATTGATAATGCATTACTGAGGTAAGGACAGTAAGGGTAAATAGATGGTGGGGGGGAAGACGGCTTTATAGGAGGCCTTGCCTACAAGTAGGGGGAGGGGACGTGATGGCTCATCTATCTCTGATACTATCTTTTTTCGCATCTTTCATCTTCCTCCTTGCAGAATACCTGACTCAGCTGGAATGGGAGGAGGAGCGAGAGAGGCAGGAGTTAAGTGCCACAGAGGAGTTTTTCAGGGGAGGACAGAAGGCTTCCACAGTGCCTCAGCTGCTGGATAAACTCTCAAGGCCCAACCAGAGCCCCCTATACTACTGCGGAGGGCTGGAACTTCTGTCGAAAGCCATTACTGACTGTGAGTGCACTATGGGGACATCCTCTCCAATAATCTTCTTTGATACGTTCTCCCTCTCATGTTGTACGACTACCTGCTCAACGGGTTGCCACAGGTTCCTCGTCTTCTAAGGCCTACAGAGTCAGAAGTTTTGCAAAAAGAGAGAAAGGGAGCCCCATTAGGTCAAAAGAGGGAAGAGAAAAGGCGGGAAACCATTAGCTAGGCAGGTCACATTGACTTTCTATACTGCCTCATTTGTTTATACATGAGTGGCTGAGGGAGACTTTTCAACACTGGGCAAAAGGTGAAACATCAAATTAAAAAGTCTGTGTTTGTTGTGGGTAACGGCCAATTTGTCAATACCTAGAGGTGAAAGAGAGCCCTTACCATGGTCGTTATTGATCGCTCTTCATGGTCCATTTGCTCGTCCCAGTGAGAATGTTTTTCAATAGTTCTTTTAAACCCCTGGTCAAAAGGCA
>OLKM01001488.1:12500-41520 GCA_900291075.1 Melanogrammus aeglefinus
TGTTTGTTTGTTAAGTCGTTTATTTGCTTCATTCATTCATTTAATGGTCGTCGTCGTCGATCATTGTAGTTTGTGAGCGCTCTGCCTGACGCCCGTCCCTCCTTTTCATGGGACATTTAGGTTTTTATTATTAAGGTTGGCGACCTTTTCCGACGAGCTTCTGCACTGAGAACTCCCTCCTCTAATCCCTCCCCAGCAGTTTGTCCTGCGGTTCGAGGACTTTGTGCGCCCCGGAGCTGTGTGCGTCGCTGCTGAGATTATGGCGGGCGATTTGCAGTGGAAACGGTTGGTGGATTTAGAAGTTATATATTTCATTTCCCTTCCCCTTCACACCCCCCCCCCCCCCACCACCCCCCACAGCCGCCCCCGCGGACCCTTTCGGTCGAGCGACGATTCGTTCCCACCACGTTCAGGTGGGCAGGATCATGAAGGGAGAGACGCTTGAAGGGCTTAATTAAGCCATTGTGTTATTACGCAACCTGTCAAGGAGCTGATCTGATGCCTCCCCTGTGATTAAGTCCTCGTGTTTCTTTTGAGTCAAGATGTGCGCGTGTGTGTGGGCAAGAGAGTTTTCATATTTCATTAACCCGTGTCTTTCGTTCATTTCTGTGTATGCTGAAGCTAAATACATGGAACATTTATGTCGCTTTGGCAATATTGTGATTGTAATTGCAAAAGCGATTCTTGCAATTGAATTGCAATTATCCATATTCTCATCATGAGTATATGAGTGAATGAACATTGGCTGGTAATATAATTTATTTTCTCACTATTCTTTTGTTTTTGTGTGTGTGTGTGTTTGTGTGTGAGATGAGCAAGTGCGGCGTCACTCCCCACTCGAAGAATATAACTGATGCTTTGTGTGTCTGTCTCTCCACGTCCGCATCCACTATGATTCAATACACTTCAGATGAAAACCAGAAAACGCTGATGGCGTGCACCGTCTCCAGCCAGTCCATCGTGGACTGTCTAGCCTCGGAACACATGGTGGTGCGACAAGAGAGTCTGTCCCTCCTGTGCCTGTACTCCCAGACTCAGCGCAGCAGACACCTGGCAATTGAAGACCTGAATGTGCAAATGTATGAGATTGCACCTTGTTTTCATCAGGCCACATTCAGCAGGATCAATATGACGATACAAAATTAAACATGAAAATCTGCGACTCCTTACCCTGGCTAACAAGTTGTTTTTTCGTCTGGGGAGCCCTAATAAAAATGAACTTGATTAAACTTAGTCCCTGCTGGGTCCCTGCAGATGGCAGTGAAAACATGTTAGTATTTATAACTGCAATTTTGGAAGTTATACAGTAAGCTAGCTCTGTTGTATCAGCACAAGTTCCATCTTGTTTATTTAAATATAATGCATTTATATGTGAATACGTTCTCTCTCTTCCTGTCTGTGTCAACATTGATTTAAAGGTTGATGAAGAATCTAATGCAATGCATCGCAAGCCCAAAGGATCAGGAAGAGATCAGAGCTCTGGCTGTGCTGGAGAACTTTGCATCTGAAAACAAGTATAACCCAGCTTTATAGTTTTCCCTTTCTAAAGTGTATGCTCAGATTTAGAAAAAAAAAAACATGGAAGCACCTATTCAGTTGAGTTGAGTTAATGAATTAATTATTTCAAATTTTCCCCACAGATTTTGCATGCAGCTACGGGATAAGCTATCTGAAACTTTCTTAGTCCCTGTCACAACAATACTGGTGAGACCAGTTGCATTGGAATTTAAATTTGATACATACAAATGTAATGGTAAACTGAATAACACGGAACCCTTTTGGGTTCACACACACGTGTGTGTGTGTGTGTGTGTGTGTGTGTGTGTGTGTGTGTGTGTGTGTGTGTGTGTGTGTGTGTGTGTGTGTGTGTGTGTGTGTGTGTGTGTGTGTGTGTGTGTGTGTGTGTGTGTGTGTGTGTGCATCAATCCTATTTTAGAAAACCTTCAACCTGACCAATCAGCATGTTCTTCCATCTTTGATCTCATCAATCGGCTGTCTGGTCCGTGATGATGTCATCCGTCATAATATGGCTCACTCACCGGAATGTTGGGAGGCATTTGTGGTGGCCTTGGTGAGTATAGATGGTGTCAGACTGTGTTGTCAGAGTGTGGATTCTGTGGATGGTTTCCCCTGGCTATGTGTGTCTCTGGATTGGATTCATGGACGGCCCCAATCCCATGGATAAGGAAGTGAAATAAAGGGATCGAAATTCAAATGGCATCTTAAATGTCAGCCAATAAATTCAGCATTAAATGGATAAGGGAGATCCCTCCCATTATCATATCGACATTACTATACCTGGACGCCTGCTGTTGTTTCAATCTAATTGTTGTTTACATTTCAATGGCTTTTGATGTTGCCGTGCAGAAACAGTGCAGCAGCAGTGAATACAGAGACAACCTTTATCCGCTGCTTGGACTGATCTTCAACATTTCCATCGCGGTCACCTCTCCTGGCCTCCAGGTAGGGAAAATGCTTTCTGAGGTGGAGAATAAACAACACCTTGTAGCTTTGATTTAGCACCCAAGCTATGATTTATGTGAGAATATTTCAAGGGGAATAGAAAAATATAAATATCTGCTTTTGTTTGAAGTGCAGTGCTGTTAAAGTATACCTCCCAAAATATAAAAGTTGTGAAGTGAAGTTCAAGCATCTCAAAGTTGTACTTAAGTGTAAGTACTTGGAAGTCCGCCCTGCTTAGGAGATGAAAAACAAGCGTCTGTGTGGAATAGATGTTCGGATAGCATTAAATGAACCTGTGTTGTGTATTCTCATCCCTCCTAACTTCTCACCTGTAGGAACACGGCATTCCCCTCTGCACATGGTGTCTGGCTCTGCTGAGTGATAGCCACGGAGGAATAATCACTGTGAGTAATGGAGCACCTCTTCCTCTTCGACTTCTTCTTCTTCACAATCAGAAAAGTCGGCGTCCAACAGGCATAGTTAACTTTTGTTTGCTGTCATAGCTTCTGGTGAAACTCTGAACTGAATTTTGCTGCTTTTTTGGACTGATGGATATCCGACAACTCCCCCAGGTACAAAGAGACAAAAAACAAACATATTTCTGACAACGTGAGAAAATAAAACCATTCATCATGGGTAATTGGATGCTACGAATGTGATGTCAGTTTCACTGGCAATGCCCCCCCCAAACAACAGAGAAATAACACATCTTGCCGGAATGTCCCGTGCAATGGCCCGGCTTTGTTCTGAGCGAGCCCATCAGTGTTTGTGTGCTGTTCTTTCCGTGTGTCATCATTGTTGATTAAAGTCCTGGCTCCAGGAGCTGCTCTGTGTGCTAATGAGTAACACGGTAGTGTGTTGGTTGCCCTCTATGCTAATGAGTATGACTGCTGTGCGCAATCTGTCCCCGTATGCTCCCGTCATGTCCCCCGTTTGTCCTTGAGTCATTTTGTGGACTATATAATTCATTGTGCAGATTTTTCCATTTTGATTAATTTCCCTTTGTACACATTCCCCTCCTCTTCACTTCCCCACACATTTCCCTTTTAATCTTGACCTTTATCTTTTGCGCTCTGATCGTTTACATTTTCAACTTGTCACTTCAGGTACCGTGCTGTCTTAAGTGCAACACGTGTCCTATTCCAATAGCCAGTGAAAAGTTCTTAAGTTACACTGTGCCCCCTATATAGTCCTTCAGTGCAAACTGATCTGATATTGTAATCCGTTTGACTTTATTCCTTAGGATAGGATAAACTCTTTACCTGACTCGATAGTTTAGAGGCTCTGCATGGGATTGGTGTCCTGGGACCATACCTGGTGTGTTTATTTAGAATAGGGCGCCTCCATGCCTTCAAATTAAACTAATTTTAAACTTGCACGCTCTGTTTATTTTTGGCCCATCTGTTCTCTGTGAAAAGCTCCTCAGTACCCTGGTGCTGTACACAATTTATAAAGCTGACTACTCTCCAACTAAGGGGAAGAAATGTTGTAGTGGATTTGTGTCTGTGTGGGTGGGGGTGGAGGTATTGCACAACAGAACCGGATTAAAATGGGAGGTTGGTTTATTGGGCTGACTGGAGAAAATAAGGGAGGTGGGGCACCTCTGATGACATTTTTTCGTCATCCTTCACTTTTGCTTCTGCCATCTGAAATGTGACGTTCAAATCTGCCATGGCATTTATTATCACTTCATGATCTCACCTTACCTCCAGAAATGGTCTCAGGCCGCTGCTAACGATCCATGGATCCCCCTGCAGATCTCTGGGAAGTGCGGTTTACCCCCCTCCTCAACCCCTCTTCCCCCCTCAAACCTCCCCTCTCTGCACTCCCAATAACCCCTGCCTCCCCCAGCCCCCCTCTTTATAGGCCCACCTCTCTTTCTCCAAGAAGACTCTGTGTATTTATCTCTACTACTGCCCTGAGGCCATTCCTTCCCACCCAACTTGTTGCCTTGCGATACCTTTTTGCCTCTCTCTCTCTCGCTGTCATCTGAGCCCCTCCGAGCGTTACCTCTGAGGCCTCTACTCTCTCCATTCCTTCGTTTTTCCTCCGTCCCACAGAGAGCTGCTGGTGTGCTCAGCCACGTCCTCCCACAATGCAGTGCGGCTCTTGAGCTCGCTGTCCGCAGGGGGGTGGTCACCACCATGCGCCGGCTCCTGAAGGTACGTACGGCGATCGTTATCGTTGTGGTTGTTGTAGCATCATCGTCATCATCTTCACCATCATCATAACTTTTCCTTTGTGTTTCGTCACTTCCCTTGGGCTTCAGCACTCACATTCTGGCCGGCTTTGATGTCGGTATAATATATATTTTGCACTCTTTATGTGCTATTGTCTTTATCAGGGCTCAACCCACATATTTAATCCCCGCATCCTCCTCACATCTCCAGAACCAATCGGCTCATCACTGACCAAAGCATATTTTTGAAGGCGTTTTTTTTGGGGGGGGGGCATTTAAAAACAATTGAAGATGTTGATGGTTGATGTGATTTCAGGAAAAATAGTCAGGCTTCATGCAAAAAAATCCATATCCATGTATAAATATATATATATATATAACTTTTATATAATTTATTTTGTCTCCATATATTTCCATATATAATCCAGGGAGCAGGACCAACCAGCACTAAGTATGCCATTAAGACCCTCACAGTGTGTACGGCTGCCAGTCACCTGGCACGAGAGGAGCTGCTGGAGTCCGATAAAAGTGAGGCATGATTGACACGCTGGCATTACATGTTCAAGCTGCTTCCTTAAACTATGAATAATGTGTGCTGCCTGACCTAGTATTCAGACGCTGAAACAGTGTGCGCACACATTCATGCGCTTGTTTGGTGCGTGTGTAGGTAAGGAGCACACACTCGGGAGGTGCGTGTATGAGTAATTTAATATTCACCTATTTGAATGTACACACACACATTGTGTCTATACTTGCTTTGTGTCTGTGTTTATCTGTGTCCAGTATGTAGCACTGATTTATTGTTTATGCAGCGGAAAATGTAGAGGAAAGAACCATTGGCATATTCCAAGATTAAAGACGGACAGCTTTTCTTCTGAAAGTGTTCTCTAAATGCAAATCAGGGTGTAGAACATCAAGAAATGTGGAAAAGTTAAGCATACAGATGGACGTTTAACTCTAATGGGCCGAAAATTAAAAGCAAAGCATTTGAGTTTGCACTAACTGGGTGCGCCATCTGCTGCACAATTATTACAAATAATGGCTATGGGTGCTGTCGGACTCCAAATGCAAAATCGACCAATCTGTGTCTAAAATGTGCTTTAGCAAGGCGTTAAGAGTACATTGGCTCTCTCTGTTCCAGGGCTGTCGGTCCTCCGCCGCCTGCTGCGGTCCAGCGAGGATGAGGTGGTGCTGGGGAACGCCGCCCTGTGCCTGAGCCACTGCCTGGAGGTGCAGGGAGCAGCCCTTAACCTGCTGGCCACCGACGCCGTTCCTCTGCTGCTGCGCCTGGCTGCAGCCGACCACACCCCCGCTGGCAGGACGGAGGCCCAGCGCAACGCCGCCATCGCCCTGGGGAAGCTGTGTCACACTGAACCCAGGTGGATCTCTCTCCCCCCCGCCTTGCTGTGTCTCTGCCTCTCTCGCTCCTCGCTCTCCCTCTCGCTCTGTCTGTCTCTCTCGAACTCTCCTTGTTTCTCTCTCTCCCTCTTTGTCTGTCTCACTCTCTCGCACTCTCAATCTCTCTCTTTCTCTCTCTCCCTCTCTCTCTCTCCCTCTCCTCTCTCTCGCTCTCTCGCTCTCGCTCTCTCGCTCTCTCTGTTTATATATCTCTCTTTCTCTGTCCAAGCCTACTGATTACTTTCTAGTGTATGGTACACCCTGGGGGTGGAGCTGCTGAAGGTATATATATATATATATATATATATATATATATTTATTTATTTATTTTTTAATTCACCCCTCACTGACCATGGCGTGAGGGGGGGGGGGGGGCAGGGAGTCAGGGAGTCAAGTATAATGAGTCAAATGCTTTGTTTTGTTTTTGTCATATTTTGTCTTCACCTTTTACATAACAGATATTGGCTGAGTCATGGCAACATTGTACTACGGACGGAAAAAAAAGTCTTACAAAATATTGATGACATTGGATTTAGAATGTGCGTAGCGCACATGATTTATTTAATGGCGGAGTTGCGCACCTAACAAACGGGGAATCGTAGATCCATGACAGCCGGGGCGTAGGAGACCAGAGCAGGCGTCGCTTAGTGTCACCATCAATGGGCCTCATTAGGAGAGTTTTAAGTATCCAATAAACAAATCAAAAGTTGTAATCCTATGAAAAATGAATCCCGCCAACAACATCGGCAGTCTCTGCGGAGGCACGGTTTGGGTCTAGGTAATATTTCCTCCTTTCACGCTCCAGCTCTTCAGATGGAAATGATGTGTAAATGAGGGAATGTTAACAGCAATGGAGCAGCCCTATTGATGTAGTTCTTGCGGCGGTTTTCATGCATTTATTTGTCAAAAGTTTATCAAGTTTGTCCAGGCCGGGCTGTCGCATCTGCTTTGGCGTGAATAATTGGAAAGAGCATCCCAAGTGTGTTTCAGTGTAATGTCTTCGGTGCAACCCAGAATTGAATAACCTAGTAAACCAGATATAATTACATTTCAGGAAACCACGACACATGGAGTCAAAAGATTCCCAACTTGAATGCTAAATTTAGTCCCACACAGGCTTTGAAGGAATGAATCTCAGAACTCAAAGGCTAGAATAGATGCATAGATGATGATACTATAATAGCAGATACCGGTAGTATAGATCCTATGTTATTTTTACTGCACAGCTTGAAATATATTCAGTCCCTGAGATTACTGGGTTGAGAAATTTGCAAGAATGTCTTTACAGACTTCATTAAAATACCACATGCTTGAACCCTTCCAAAGAAATGTCCATGAATGAGGCGTAAACGCTCAGCATTGCGACCGTTGAGAAGTATGGGGACTAATGTGTTGCATACAACGCACATCTTTGGCCAACAGCGGTTCATATGAGGTTGACTGACTGGCAGTGCGAGAGCTAAGCTAGTTGGCCTACTCAGTCTCCATTTATAGTTATCAGTCCTGAAAGTCAGCGAAACTATTGCGACAAAAACATATTGAGAAGAACGGTTCCAGCCGGTTGCGTCTAAAACATACTCAGGGTTTGGGGAATTCATCTTTGTTCCAAACCGAATAAAAAAAAAAGCTTCATACGGCGTGTGTCTAATTAAGTTGACAGCCAAAGCGACTATGCATTTTCCTTTAATGAGAGGGCAATAAATAATATCCTAATGCATAAAAAAGACATCTAAAATCATTCAGCCATTAAGTTCTCATGATATATGTGCGTGATCAAAGAGTCATGGTTGTCGAGTCATCAGTGTGAGTTGTCGACAAAGTAGAGGTGTGTCTGATGCACAGCTTTGTTCCTACATAGGCCTTTAGCACATGGCCTCAGGAGGAACTCCGGGAATCAGGTCTGAAGATGATCAGACACAACAGGAGACAACCCATACCAGACGTGTTCACACATGTTGGAGATTCTCCTGGGAAGAGCGTGTAGGAGGCTGGAAGTAGCGTCAAACTAAAAGTCTCAGGGTTTTCTTTACAATACATCGAAGATGGCGGGAGAGACGACCGACTCCGTAACGCTGACTATTATTTTGGTGATGTTAATACTACGGATGTTAACATGTGTAGGATGTGTACATGTTAACAGAAGAGTGGAAAGCAGAAAGAAGTTGGAACGCAAATATTGGCGAGAAGAGAAAAGTACGAAGTAGCTACACTCCGTGGTCCCAGTTTCCCGCCAGTCTCACGATAGAAACCTCATCAACACGGCAGCCGCACGCCCACTCGCTCGTTGTGGATACTCAGACGCTCCGATTCCCCGGACTTTATAGATTTAACTCCGGAGGGGGGCGGATTCAGACATTTTTGATGACACATACGGCGGATTTCAGAGAGGAGCTCAGGCTCACCTTGACTCACAACGCTTGCCTTTAACATCCCCCGATAGAGACAGACAGAGACTCCCCGCCCTGACGCACGTCAAGGTCACAACAGGTTTCCTGGTCCTTGTCTCCTAATTCCTTTTTTTCCCCGCCTTCTCTTCCAGACACATGCACAAACTGCGGGAGCTGCACGGCGTCGAGGTCCTCCACTCCTGCATGAAGCTCGTCACTTGAAGCTCATCACTGCTGAGCCACGGGTGTCACACATCTTTCGCACACCATTTCAATTTCTCCTTCCCGTGTGATTTCCCTTCGTCTTTGACCGCGCGTCTCAATGTCACCTCTGCCTCGAGAAAGAAATGAAATAAATAAATCGACCCAGTTCCCATCACACTTTTTCAGACTAGGATAATTACTCGGGACCAAATGTACCATCTCGTCCCATTGATTAAACCCCCAGATGAGCAGCATCACATCCTCTAGCCTCAATCCCCTCCCCCCCACCTCACAGCTGTGTGATCGTGTTTGAGGTGTCATAGCTCAGCCTTTATTCCCATTGAGGAATAGTTGATATCTAATCCTTTTTATATGTGTGTGTATGTAAACGGCTGTCAAGGGCGATTTGAGGCGGCAGCTTAAGTTGATTGTCTCTGACCACTACTTGGCCCCTAAGCCCTTTGATATAAGGCAGCCTGTCTGTCCTTACAAATAGGGAATTTATGTTTTTTTGTAACCACGTTTTTCGTGTCAATTCAAGGCTGAGCGATTTCCATTCGCGCAGCTGCTACTGCGGCGGTACTTATAATATGATACTTGGAAAACGACATTAAAAAAACATTGTTTTTTCTGCTTTAGTGGTTCTAGTATTGTATTGTTAAGTGCCGTGGCATCCTAAATATAAACGCATAAGTGGTAATGTATTTGCTGAAAGAAAAATAGATGGAGGGGAAGGTGCTTGAGATCCGGTGAAAACAGATTAAAATACATACACACAATGACAGGTCAATATTGCCCGCAAAGCAACACCATTATGACGGGATGAGATTCCTTTATTGGGCTTTAGAATTCATAAAACCATAAATCCTTCTGACGTTTGAACTGATGTATTCTTGTGTAAAGTGCAGTAGCATGCTGTTTAATGCTTTGCTATTCTGCACAGTGCCTCACACATGTGCCGTAATTGCTGGTTTTACAATCGCTTGAGCCCTGCAGTATGCACGCCTCATTCTAACTCCACTGATAGGATCTGCATTTGAAAATGGTATTTTACTCCCAGACTCTTTAAATTGACTTTCCTTCTTCTCTTTGACATGATCTGTTTTTGTTATTCCAGAAAGGTCTCAAAAGATTGATTGGAAAATGAAATTGAAAGCTCACGACAGCTTAACCAAAAGTCAAATCAATTTCCCCCTAAAATAAGTATATGAAGATGGGGATCGACCTTTCAATACTTATTACACCAACAATAATTTCTCTGTCGGCCCTTAATAAGTTGAGAGGTAAGAGGTAACAAAAAACGTAATATCCTGAAATCTTTTTACGGTGTGAATTTAATGAATCCATAATGTTGCAAACAACCTTGTTGTGATGCGGCTGCCCAAACGTCCTTACCATATGCTATGAAATTATACATGCACGACCATCTAAGAAATGTACCGTGACCAAAATTGGATACCTGCAGTGTTATCAATGTACGCCTCCGTGTTGACGGGGGAGGCAGGAGCCAATGAAGATCTTGGTTTGTTTGTCATATAAATTCAAACCATGAATAAATCAAGTGTTGAGGACATAAGCTTCCAGTAAAGACTGTGCGGGTTATGTGTGCTTTGGAAAGTACACAATTTGCAATGAGGGCGTATTTATTCTTTCCGGATATTCCAGAGATAAGTAAAACCCTGAAGTAAGAGGGCAAACTAATACACTGAGCTTTTTGAGCTCATTTTTTTCCAACCTGTGCCCTGGTAAGTTATTTGTTTGTTTCCATAAATCCATAATGCATTAGGAACATCTCATTATTTTGTGTTTTTTTAATAGGAGACAACATATTTTCATGATTGTTTAAACTCTGGATACATATATTAAACAAAACTTCCATATTAACTGATATATATACAAATAGTTTGTTTAGATTTTTGCTGCACCCTTTTAAGGAAATACACAGGGTATATATCCATATAGTTGATCACTGTAAATACCGGAGCATGCAACACGCTGCAACATGTTGCATGTTGCAAAATCATAATAAAATAGACGAAAGAAATACAACAGGAATAGATCAGGTTTTTTTTGGCTTTTAAAATCCTACACCATTTCACACAATTATTTTCTCATCAAGGATATTTCAGAAAACACTGTTGGTGTTCTCTATCCATCTTCTTAAACAGCAAATTAAGATTTCCAACACACAAAAGGCAAAAGTCATAACATCATCCCAGCTTTTGGAAAGGGAGATCTATCTTACTGGTCAAACGCAAATGGAGCAGCGCAGAGAATGCATATCAACACCGCTGGCTGTGAGCCTCCGCTTTTTTCCGATGGCCTTGTTTTACCCCACCCATCCGCTGTAATTGCTTTACCGCAAAATAGTCCATTTTGTTTCCAGCGACGGGCGAAATTGGTCCGCTGTCGTGGAGTGAGACAATCTTTCAGGCGTGTTAGGCCTCATCATGCAACACACAACTATTAGTCCCTTATCATGAGTAGGTCATAAGTCACTTCCAAGAGCGAAACTTTTTAATCTATGATAAATGGCACCCGGAGGTCCTGGGGTGCTCGTTTTGTGTAGACGTTTTGTTTTTTTTAACATGAGAATAAAGAAAAAGCTGATTGGGATCAGTTTCACGTTAGCTGGCAGCGGGCCAGAGTGTGCTCACGCGCAATCCCCCCTCCGGTGTAAATGATGAACCCAACCAAGACACAGTGGTCCTGGACTGAGATAAACTGCCACCAGGGTTAAGGATGAAGAAGGAAGTCCGGAATTGGGAGGGAATAGAGTATCAATCTGCCCCAGGTATCTGTCATCCAAAGTGACAGAGCTAAAGGTCTTAGTGACGAAAAGAAGCACAACAAACCTGTGTTTCACCTGCAGCAGGATTGAAGAGCAGTGTCGTCCTGGAAGAATTCCCAGGACGCCTGGATGTTGTTAGCTGCAGGCCACCCCCGTGCTGTCACTGCGGCGTGGCACCGTTAAATCACCATATTCCATCAACACTTCCTCATCCAGCAGTTTATCAGACAATGGCGGTAAGAATGGAAAACATGTGCCACAAGAAAGACACACCCCAGCTCCGCTCTAAATGATTGATTGCCTTTTCACCAAGAGTCTTTCCCTGTGCAATAAACTAATACATAGATCACAATCAAAACATAAATTGTACAGTGGCCCACATTGGGAGTTTACCACTGTTGTGCTTCAAAAATGTAGCACAGAGAACGACCTGTTCATACCGTAGAGAAGTAACTGAATCTCCATGCAAAACTGAAGAATTCCGTTATCAAGACAAAATACATGTCTGCTTTAGGCGTGCCCAAGATATGAAATCAAAAGAGTAGACATTATTTATACTGGGGAAAACAAACGATCACAAAAAAAACACACAGCGCTCAGTGATGAACACCAGCTGACTCATGACAACAAGAGGACTGAAGCGCTGCACAACCTGCTAATCCCCCCCCCCCCCCTGATTATGGATGCTGGAGACCACTTCTACAGTCAAATATCCGGTCACTCGCTCCCCGGGCAGAGGAAAAACAAATCTTTGATGTCTTTATCAAGTGGAATTGGCCACCTGCCAGCAAGGCCCCGAGCTGCCCCAACAGGGGCCCCTCTATTGACTTTGTACCCAGACTGCTCACTCTTGACAGTTTTCACAGGTAGCCACACAAAAACACAACGTTGACATAAAGTAGTTTTATATACAGGACTAAACAGGCTCGTGACTCGCGTCATGATTATCATCAGGGACTCAATCCTAGTGGTGGTTGGTCCTCATCGTCCTTTGCCCCCACACACACACACACACACACACACACACACACACACACACACACACACACACACACACACACACACACACACACACACACACACATTATGTAAAGCTTTTTGGGTATCTTAAAGAACTCAATTTAAAAACGCAATTATTTAGGATTGTATAATTAATAAACACTGCCCTTAATTTAATTATTAATGAGTTTTCTTCTCTCACTACCTTGAGGAAGAAACATAAGGACGATTATGTTCACACATTAACGGTTAAAATGCCACCGAAGTTTGGGAGTAAAAAGGAAGACATTTTTGTGGAGGATAAACAATGAATATCATTGAATGGACCAAGGCATTGCAGTTCGGAATGATTCAGCAAAAATAAATTTTGAGTGTACCACCGATAAGTGCGTAAACCTCAATCTAAACTGCATACAAATAAGAATATCAATGGTTTGGATTTAGGGGCGCACATTTCAAAAGCAGAGAGATAACTTTGTTCAAGTTGAAAAAGATAGAGGAGGAAATTACCATTTAAAAAGGGCAGAAAGTTTCAAGAGACAAAGCTAGAGAATACCTTAGCAAGAGGAAGAAGAGGAGGGAAGAAGAAGATGAAACAAGGATGAAAAAATAAAGTGCAAAATCAATTTTTAAGAGCTAGGGAGGACTACAGACTTGAAATAAACTTTTCTTCAAGGAAGGAAGAAAATCAGAATAATACAGAATGCTCAGAGGACTCCGGGGAGCGATAGACAATGCATCGATGATTAGGACAGAGAGCACACGTCAAGGAGGAATGACGATAAACAGGAGTGATGGAGATGACGGAAGCCCAAGCAAAGTGACGGACAAAGTGAAAATGCGTGTTACAATCACATGAAAGCAGCGATCGAGCGTAGATACTAAGAAGGAGCAGATTAGAGCTGTAAATTGGATTTTGAAACGGGATGGGAGAGTGGGCTGCAGCTGAGGAGAGATGGGGACATCCAGGACACGGAGAGGACACGCCATGAACGTTCACAGAGAGGACAAAGACAGTGGTGAACGTGCATGCAAAACATGCTGTGGTCCTTGGTTTCACCTGTTATAACCCCAGTGGAGTCTGAGGACATTGACGACCCCCTGTTACTGGCACATATTGTCCCCTACAATTTAATTAAACGGATGGATGCACACAGTCAATAAATCGTCTGCATAGAAATGCACAATTTTGAGGGAAACTGGACATGGGCCATAGTCATTTACATAATACACCACAGAAATCCACTACAGAACAAAAACAAACGTCCACTCAGAATCCATGTGAAAGAGTAATTAATTCTCTACTTGAAAACCTACCTTGTGTTGCATATTTCTATATATCATGCTATTATGACCTGCTATATTCTACAAAATACTTTTATGGTGAAATTATCATTAAAGTCCCTCCAGGCTTATGTAGAATTGCGGCTCCACTACCTGAAGCTTAAATATAAACAAGTTCCACAGCAACTAAATACACAATGTCCACACTGTTAAATCCCACACACTTATCACTTCCCAGTTGGTAATAACTGCCAGCTCCTCAGGTCCACTTAAAAATCTCCCCGACAATACATCAAATATTTACAGCATTTTAGATCAAAGTCATCCAGCTCTCCTTTACGGACCATCCGCGTTGGCCATGGCCGGAGAGCAAAACAGTCCCCATTAAACCTACAGGAATGCACGAAGGAGCTGCATAAATACATAGACCCACCTCCTCTGGTTGTTTCCACCATGGATGTGTTCATCCGTCCACCAAGGTCCAATATGCATTATTTAGCCATGTAGCCTAAAGTGAACACCTAGCATTCAGAGCTGGGAGCCTTGATCCCAGCTCGAACCCTTCCGTGGTACATGACGTCCTCCTCACAAAGGGCGTGTCAGAGCCGGAGCTACAGCGAGATGAGACGGTGAGTGTGAGAGCGAGAGCGAGAGAGCTGTGAGGCAACTCTGAATTCTTCACCTTCTCAAAGATCTGCAGGCCAATCATGCTCAAAGACAAACTTGAAAAGGAATGCCCCATTCGGTATGCGCTCCGTGGCTCTCCTGATAACACGCTTGGCTCCCTCGGAGGCTCCTGTTGCTCTCAAGGAACCAGAGGTAGAGAACGAAAGCGAGGCCTTCCCGGCGGTAGCGCTCACCCCCACCTGCAGCGCAGCTCTTTATGATCTTACGAAGGGGGACAGTTAACCTGCCTTCGAGATTCACAGCCAGCCAACTGCACTGGAGCAATGAGAGGGGGGATACCGGGGTGGGACCCGTTGTGACGGTGGTGGTCCCACTAAGGTCTGTGAGTGATGAGAACATCAAGGCTTCAGTCAATATCAGTCTGACTAACCCTGACCCCTAACCCTGACTAAATGAAGAAGAATGAATTAATAGCTAAACAGCTAATATGGTTTCACTTTGTTCGGTGTTCACCCACCTACCTGCCTGAGCCCTGTCTCCGACCCCCCCCCCACTGCACTGTAAGTTGACCAAACAGATTATGATTACATATTTTCCCTGCCCTCCCTTCCACAGCCCTGTCTCTGACCCCAACTATTATCTGATCAAACAGCTAATATGATGAAAATATGCCATGCCTTCAGCCCTCCCTGACAAGACCTCCACTGTTAGTTGGTTGTACAGTACATATGTTAGTCTTCATCCTGTACTCGTCCTCTTCACTGCCAGATCTTTGACCCCCTACTGTTCCTAAGGAGTTGATGGAGCAACTCGGGGGATATCCCATCATCTTTTGAAGCAGGCCCTTTTGTCAGTCCAACATCAGATGTCCCACAGACCAATTGGTCTGGGTGCCAATCCTACCCAGGTATCACAGTCCGCCAATTGTTCAACCTAAAGAGGGTGTAGGCAGCTTGTGATTTGTGTCTTCTGAAAAACGGTAACCCATAGGGAACAGTGGTTTTCACATTTCTGTGTATTTGACCTAGAAAACATTAAATGATGGAAAGATGTTGAGGTATCCTGCAGGAGCCTGTGCATAAAGGAGGGAAATAGCGTACTTAAAATAAATCACTGTTGATACTGTAATCTATTGCAGTGTTTGCGAAACATTGCATATCATTTTTTATTTCTCTTTTAAAGAGAGGCAGGTAGACAGTGAGAGCAAGCCCCACGACACAGCCAAATTGCATTAACACAAGCCCTAGACAGGACCACCTAAAACTCCCATTATGACCCATCTGGTCTTCTCAGGGCACTTTAATTCATTGTTTACGTTGTAGGCTTGGATTTCGGCAAGGTCAATTAATGAATCATATTTACCTCATTAGACGATAATAAAGCTAACATTATGACCTCATTGAACCATACATCCATGGTGATAGCACGAGTTCTGATTAGTTTCTGCTTCGACAAATAGTGGTCAAGACAAGTTGTCAAGGCATGCCCTATAAAGTTGTATGTTCTGAGGAAAATCCGACCCTGTAGGCTTGGCTGTTTTACCATTCCGCCCATAACAATATAGACTGAAGATTGGCCTGGGACCGGGATATGCTTCATGAACCCCCTCCAGAGTTCATGTCCGTTTACTTTGTATCTCTGAAGATCATGCTGAACCCTTGCCACTCTTTTCTCATCACAAAGCAAACAAACAAACATGTTTTTCCTTGTCTTATGTCTTCAAATAGAAATACAATTCAGCCAAGCGATTCAGATGTTCTGAAATAGTGTGCAGCCCATTATTGTTGTCTAATACATTAGCCGTGGTCTGACTATGAATCCACTAATCTGATGAGCAATTCCCGGGATCATTTGCCAATAAAGAATCCTGGCAAAATTGAGCACTCCATGAATTAGGATCCGGGGGCCCACAATTGACTCCACTAAATCTAAGTTTCACATAATATAACTTTAATTGAAACTAGCAGCATGAGGGGCTTAACCCCTCTGTTGGCCACAAGTTCAAGTAAATAGTGTTTCTAACTTGATCATATTTTAATCATCACTATGCAGCAATTGATTCAACAATGCACTGCTACCTTGCATACTATGTTCAGTATATTAATCCTACTCATTATGGATATTTGGTGTGGGGAATGGAAGGTCAAATCAATCTAAAGCATATTGATTTAAAATATACGTTGAAAAAACATTAATATTCGTCCCCAGCAATATCAGATGTGGTATTAGGCTGGTAACAGCGGACATAGAAAAGCGGACGTCGGAAAATAACCACAAAGACAAAAGCACAACAGCAAAAACACAGGGTGATTTGGAAGGCAGAGCAAATCGTTTTCCATGCAGATCATTAACCTGCACGCCTGACTCAAACAAAACACGAAGACATGAACTCACTGAGCCTGAACAAGTGTAGCCTTGAGGAATGGCTTATGGGAAAGGCCACCCGCAGATACTATGTGGTAAAACAAGCTGAACCATCCTTCCAAGTGTGATCATTCCAACGCAGAAAGTAAGCAGTGCTTTCAAAGGCATTCATGCCATGTCCTGGAGGGGGTCGAGGTAGGTATAATCATGAACTGGATGGAGCAGGAACCAAATCGAAATGTAACTGACCTTGACTGCGCACAAGTGGAGCTGAATAAGCAGTGCCTATACCTGCTACCTTTTCCCACAAAACCTCTACTCTTCCTCAACACATCAGGCAAGGTAGACGAAAGTAGAAGTGGAACACCGTCACTACAACCTGCACAAAGTCCAAAATTAACGTCAAACAGAAAGGCTAAGCCTGCTTAGTTTTCGTAGAACTGAACCGTCACAGACTATAGATAAGCTTATCTGTTCAGCAAAAAACACCCAATAATGTCCAACAAGCCCTATTGCATTCAAAGAGAGACACAATACGTAAACAAACCCCCCCAAAGCGTCTCCTCAGAAGAAAATCAAGTTGCTTAAGTCCACAAAACAACAAGAAAAAGCATCTTAGGCTGGAAATTGTAAGAAAGAAAGCTATTTTATCGCATTACATTTTGTTTTTTTCATATTGACCAGACCACTGGAAAGTTGATAACAGGGGAGGGAAACTCCTCACCAAACCACGGCCAAATAAGTGACAAACTAAAGGCTGTGACATTGTGACACAGAATGCCATGAGGTCAGTCTGGCCCACACTGTCTGCACAAGGGACCCCAATTCACAAGTTTATGCACAGGGTGTCCATGTTAAACACCTTATCTAATGAGGCTACATCAGGCCCCTGGAAACCCACCTCCCTGCCTCAACCCTTCCACTCGATGCAGGCTCTCCAGGTAGATAACACTGTCTGTCTGTCTGTCTGTCTGTATGAAGGTCCTTCCTGTTTACTAATGATGGCTAGGTTTTCTCCCCTTTTTGTTGTTGTAAGGCAAGGATCCCTGCTTCTAGTCACAATATAATAATTATTATAGTGTTATCATGAAAGCACTATGGTCATTCGTGGTCATTCAGATTATGAATATCTTCAAACAAATATCACATTGAATGAATTTGAATCGACCAGCCTTTGTAAACAACCCTAGATCCGTGCCCATCTGCCCGTCTGGCGTGCAACGCTCTCCAAGGTTGTGCGTGGGGTAAACCTGAAGCTGGGCCTCATAAGGATTCCAATAGATTGGAGCATATACAGAGTATTGAATATTTCTGTGCCGGAGCATAGAAATGTGGCCTCTGCCGACAGTCTTATCTCCAGGAGCAGGCAATTAGAAATTGAATGTTTCCCCCACACAGTGAGAGGGTGCAGCCGAGAGCAGTGACCTCGAAACACTGTGAGATGGACCAACCCAGTTAGCTGTGGACTCCGACTAAAGGTGCACATGTGGATGGCACCGGGGGATTACACCGGTGTGCGGCTAATGCATTGTGATGGTATGTGGAAATATGATACCATCGAGTGGTCTAGACTGTACGTTCTATGATTTCCGCCGCTCTTACTGTTATTATGTTTACTGCTCATGCTGTTACTATTACCACTAGTTCTAATGTTTCTCAGTGCTTTTCCTCATACTAACGCTTTTTCTCCTATTACCCACATCTAGAGTTACAACTAACACACAGACAATGAACTTTAGTGAAAACTCTGAAAGGCTGAACAGGTTTCCTGTGGCGTGGGAACTATTTGCCTCTTTTCCAAGTTGATGAATGTATCAGTGTCTTCTAGGGAGATGAGTGCCTGCTGGAGTTGGTAGCTGTGTGTGTGTGTGTGTGTGGTGTGCTGTGTGCGTGCGTGTGTGTGCGAGCGCACTTCCCGGGATTCCCCAGGTTAGCAGGGGGGCCAGTGGGGACTTGCCCGGTACCCAGGGCATTGTCAGCCGGCACCAGCCTAACCATCAGTCTCTTCCACATGATTAATTACTCACCAGCGATGTACCTGCACTGGCATCCCAGCACCCAGCGCTGCTCTCCTCGGGCTGGGAAAGGGGGAGCAGCGCGTGGGTGGGTGGGTGGGTGGGTGGGTGGGTGGTGGTGGTGGGTGGAGTGTAGTGCAGCAGGAGTGATGAGAAAATGAGCGGAAGCAGAGAAAGAGTGTTTTAATTTGGTGATACGTGTGTGGGGGGCGCGGTGTCCGACCGTGATGAAGCGTGAAAGATAGTAAGTCGCCTTGGCTGCAGCGATGGTGGGGGGGGGGGGGAGAGAGGAGACTGACGTGGACGAAGATAGAGGAGGGTTGTGTGTGTGTGTGTGTGTGTGTGTGTGTGTGTGTGTGTGTGTGTGTGTGTGTGTGTGTGTGTGTGTGTGTGTGTGTGTGTGTGTGTGTGTGTGTGTGTGTGTGAGAGGAATCAGCAGAATGTGGAATGCGGCTGACTAGAGGCAGAGGGCTGCTGGCAGAGGAACAGTAGCCTGGCCATACTGACCGACGCAAAATGAAGAGATGAATAGAAATGAAAAAAATGATAATGTGAATGTACGGAAAAATGCCAGTGTGAAACAGAAGGGGATGTTTGTAAGGGGGGCGGAGGGGGGGGGAGAGTGTATGGTGTACGGCGATCCACGGCAGCATTTACGCAGCGCATCTCTGCCTTGACATTGTTTACCCGACACAAATATAAAGAAAGAAAAAAAGGCAGCCAGTGCTTAGACAAGGGCGTCGAGTCTCAGCATAAACATCAGATGTCAACCACATTCGCTGCGCCGCAAAGATTAGATAAGGCTCCAGAGAAGAAAAAGGCACTCCGACCCGTAGCACGTGAGAGCGCTAGAGGCAGAGATGGGCTGATAGCTGAGGAGGCTTCCTGTGTTGTGGGGGGGAGGAGGAGGAGGAGGAGGAGGAGGAGGAGGAGGAGAGGTGAGAAGGTGGAGGAGGAGGAGGAGGAGGAGGAGGAGAAGGTGGAGGAGGAGCCTGGGTTAATGGGAAAAAAGGGGTGCTTCAAGATGGCTTGGTTTGGAGGGCTTAACTTGCGTTTGAACTTTGGAGACTCATCCCCGTGTGTCAGCGCTTTAGATCCGAGTGGAGGATTAGCCCGGCAGGCAGGCAGGGACCGAGTCGCCTTGACAGAGGCCTCCCTGTTTTCTTTCTACGAGAGCGAACACGTGTTTTCCCACAAGGAGGTGTGTAGAACACGGCCTCTCATCATCTCTCTTTGAACCTAACAGACTATCGAGTTCCGAAGGATCCACCGTATTTTGTGTAAACCATTTCTCTGTTCAGGATTAATGAGCATCTTGGATTCTAGACACGAGGCACAAAAAGATTTCCAAGACTCTTTGGTAACAGTTGCAGCCGAAGCCATCCTTTTGTCTCGGTGAAATGAACTCAGCAGGAAGCAGCTTCTAGGCATTTATCAGAGAGCGGCTAAAAGATTTGTGTGCATAGTTAACAGCCTCCCCTCCCTACCCCTGCTGCTCTCTAGGTAAACTGGGCCTTTCTATTAGATGGTTGGTCATAATTGTTGTTTGTCATAGTTTATGCATCTGTGGAAAAACATCTTCCCCTCGTCAGTGTTATTATAGTAGGGTCCTCAGCGGGAGTGCTTTCTGTTTAGAAGGTCCAGCGGGCTATGGGAGCCAATCTTCAGGATCTCATCATCTCCCATCAGTCCCACGTCGAAAGGCGCAGGGGCTGCCTGCACCTTTCAAGGAAAGATAGTTAATTATTATCTTTGCCTTCGAACTACAGATGCACCAGACAGGAGACGCCCTTGGACAGGAAATGAGGGATGAGCAGGTTATTTGTCTGCTGCCAGAAAGATAGCCAGGTTGAACTACTCCAAGAAGGAAAGTACCATTTTTTTGTGTGCAAGTGCGCGTGTGCGTGTGTGTGTGTGCGTGCGTCAGTGGGTGAACAAGTGTCTATGTGTTTCTGTAGCTCCGTCGTGGTATGCGTGTTCACTTCTGCAGCAGAACTTTGTTTCTGTTTGACAATAAAGAAAATAAACCAAAACATAACATTCTATTAAACCACCTACCACCCACCCCCCCCTCCCTTCTGCCTAGTAGTTTGTAGTTTGTCAGGGTGACTCCAGGAGCAAGGCTGGCAGGCATGCCAGCTGATGCAATCACTGGCCCCAGCCACAGAGGCGAGTCCAGCCGGCGCCGCTTCACAGAGGTGGGCCGTCGTGGTCCTATACCGTGACCAAGGAGGAACCACCGGCAATTACGCTGTTTGCGTCAGCAACAAATCGAGGCGGCCAATTACATTAGTCAACAGACACAGGGGCAGTCAATCATATTAGCTGTAGATCCCAGGCGGGCCAATCGCATCAGACGGTTGTGGAGCAGACTAGATGATGAGGAGCAATCCAATTCACGCCTGCGCTCGTATGTGACACAGCTGCTGCAGTCAGATTTCACACTTTGCCCCGTTGCTGTCTATTATCATCGGCGAGGAAAACACTGTCAAAATAGCAGCCGCGAATAGAACAGTCACTGGGATTTGTATCTCTAACGCTGACAACAAATCAATAGCCCTAACGCCGCTGTAATGTAATGTAAATGTGCTATCTGCTGGTGTGAATGGTATTTAACACCACTTGGATGTGACGTGAGCATGCCGCCGGCAGCGCCATTACCCGGCAAACACAACCATGGCTACACCAAACATTAGCTTTTTATTAGGTTTGAGAAGGCCCAAGGCGTTCGGACCTAGTATTTGTTTCCTGTTTATTTAGGAGAACACACTATGTTAAAGCAGGAGTGTGAGGGAAAACATCTTTTTGCCTCTCAGTGGACCCTCTCAAAACTGAAAAGGACAATAAGTTTGATGAGATGAGAAGTGTGATGAAATAAAACGTAATTCTGGCTGATTAACCCCTTTATCCAATAGGGTTGATTTTTCCTATTCACAGCTAGCAGGGACCGGAGACAATTATTTAGCGACCTCTGCATTAATCGTGTGGAGAATATTTTTTTCTCCTTCATTTCCACTTTCCTAAATACCTGTTTTAGCTAATAATAGACCATGATCAATTATGAATGCACATTGTTTGTCAGTTGGGTTTTCTACGCTGCTCATGTGCTCCCCTGGTAATCAGTGAAACACATGAGAAAGGAAACAGCACACATCTTAAAGGTTGATCTGCCTTCCCTTGTCATGGCGGTCATAAATGAATTACCTAGAAATTTATTCCAGTTTAAATCAAGGCTTTCCTTATAATATTCAACCAATTGCAGCGCCACAGCTGATAACAGACATTAAAGCCTACTCGTAGGCACCACACAGTCTTCAATAATGTACGGTATTACATTACTACGGTACCGCCTCCCAGCCAGCCAATCTGAGATAAATGTTACATTTAATCAGCCACAAATGACCACCAGACATATACTGTATATGGCCAATGCATCTCACAAGTTTGCTGTAATCTTTTTATGCACTCACCTACAATTTGATTAAGATAGGCCGCAGTTCCTCAATGAAAGATGAATATGGATTGTCTGGTGTTAGCTATTTAGCTACTTTAGCAATTAAATAGCCTGTATAGGCATATACACTGTAACAATTAGAATGTATGCAATGAGCAATTGCAATAAAACATAGGCTACAAAACAAACAACTATTTGTTTATCTTAGTGGATGTTATATCTAACAAGACATGAGGGGGAAAGCAGGAACACATATGCTAACAGGTATTTAAGTTTAAATTGAGTAGTCCTAGCTCCGCAGCTTCAGTCCATGTTTTTGCTAATGAAATAAATATCATTAGATCATAGAAAATATCTGCCTGACCCTGTTTTTGAAAATGAAACATCGATCTTTAAAATAACAACACTGGTAAACATTTCAAACAATTTAATTTTGACTGGCCAGTTCAGTGCTAGGTATTCTTGTATCATTGATTCCCAGCAGCACTTACCTGCATGAGCAAATATTAGCTCAGGGTTTTTTCTATGCAAAATTACCACAACTTGCTTAAACTATATAATCAAACACACCCTACCTTTCTCATCCAGTTTAATGGGATTTTTATTTCTGAATTTCTTTGCAGGGCTTTGAATGTGATATCATATCTTTCTCTTCTTTGGATCCATAGCTAGGCAATCGTAGCAAGCTACCCGCTCTTAGGCTACTGCACTCAGATAATGGGCGCCAGGATAGTCTTGCACTGCACATTCATGTCGATTTTCAAAGTGATTCAATCATTCAAATTGATAATGTGCGGTTGACTTTTGGCCTAAAACAATCATAGGATAGTTATTCCCCTAAATACAAATTTTGAGTTATTACATATTTCTGCTTGCAATACATGTTTGTTGTCACTCTACCATGCATTCTCTTACACTTTAATCCTATTCACTTTAATCCCCCCCCCCCCAAAAAAAACAACAACAACAACAACACAAACACCACCCAGTGTGGCCATGTTACATTATGTATATATATTGATTATGTTTTGGTACGTATAGGCCTTGGCACCTCCCATATGGATCACAGAGAACACAGTTAGCCTTGTTGGCTCGTCTATGCACAATAGCGATGCCAGTAGCGACTCTGTTGTTTCTCAGTTTATCCAGCTTATCCTTTGCGTTGATTGGCTGAGCCATGAGGTGTGGGTAGGTACCATCGATAAAGAGCAAGTCATCATCTCCCCTCAGGTAACCCATCAGAAAGGCGGTCATGAGTCTTGCTTGCCGCATGCACTGGAACATCAATCCAAAAGTGATGAAATGGTTCAACCATGAAACGAATGCGGCAAATGAACGTTCAATCCATCTATTGCTATACTTGAAAGCGTAGCGAGAAGAGAGAGGAGAGGATAAGGTGGACAAGTGAGAGAGCGATTGAAGTAACACTGCAGATTGTGCTGTGGTACTAACTAAAACCAACCAAACCTTTGGCAGACTTTCATGTTAGCTATAGCAGGTTCACTCAGGAATGAATAGATTCCTTTTAGCTTTGTCAAATCTGCCATTGTATTGTCCTACGATCAATTATAATGGCCCGCCAGTGTAGACAGGGTGGATTATTGTTCCACGATGCTCTGTGTTTTTGGTTGTGTTCTGTATGGATTGCTCAAGGGTGATGTCGAAATTTTGGCGTGGACAGTAGAGCAGTTGGCTGTGCAGTCTGAGAAGTTTGAGAAGTTGGGTTTTTTAATCTGCAAACAGCGAAAAGTTTGAGATTGCATTTGGATTAAAAAAACTGTCGTTGAGCGATGAACTGTTGATTACGATGGGGGACCGTGTTATTGTTTTTAAATGAGAGATCGCTGTTGTTCCCACCACCAATATAAATGGATTCGGAAATGTATGGATGTATAACCGATTTTCTTTTAGTTTTGGTTAATGGTTTTGGTTAATGATAAACAAAAGGCATGGGGCTCGGGATGAGTGAAAATTCTTGTGATTCGACAGCACGTCTACTCTGTCATGTGGGGCCCTGTGGGAACAGAGAAGGAAAGGAAATACTTAGGCCCAATCCCATTTCTACCCCTTTCCCCTTCCCCTTACCCCTCTCCCTTGTTTTGAAGGGGTAAGGGGAAGGGGGAAGGGGTAGAAATGGGATTGGGCCTTATTCTACTGAGATGGCGTTATCATTGAAAAAACAATTTCAGAATGTAGCTCTTATGAAAAAAACACAACCGCATAAGAAGCATGAACAATGGAATCGTCCTAACGGTTGGTTGTTCTGTTTTTCGGATACATGGATCACCAACCTTCAAAAAGATTCACCCTTAAGAAAAAGTCTCTTAAATAATTCTCTGCAGCGTAGATGAAACAGAGGGGTCGATACAGCGGGTGGTTGTGACATTGTTTACACCAAATCTTCATAAAACCACCAAAGGTACTGGTTTAAGCCCTGAGGACCAATTTAAGCAGTGTGAACATGCGTGACTGTGTATGTGCCTCTGTGTTACTGCAGACATTAAGACATAAAGGTTCCATCCATATATATATGAAAACATACTTTCCCCCTCTTTTTTCAAATCGATTCCTGTCCACACCTGCGGCACTATAAAAAATGTCTCCAATACAACTTGGGGTCAAACACCAAAGAGGAACATTCAGGGCATGCGCATTGATGGGCTTCTTCTTGAGTGGCGAATACAACAACAACCGCTCCCACATTTATGCCACTAGCTGTTAGAACAACCTGGTCTGATCAAGAACCATTGGTGGTAGTGTTCTTTGAACCGCGGTTGAGACCAGGAATGAGAAGTATTGGCCCCAGTGTATTTATACACGTCCACATGGTGGTGTAGTGACCAAGAAACGCTACATTGACTTGTAAACATCTAATTAAATACAGCACAAGCCACATGTCGACACACTGGTGATCATGATGTTGTTGTCTGGCCAAGCCTGGGTTCCACCTGTCCATTCGAATACACAGAGAATTTTGTATTGAGAAAGGTCACTTTTCAGTGACCTTGAGCACTATTTTGGTGCGAATAAGTGGCCTTAAAGGGACTCTTACCTTTGTTGCATTTTTACACTTTTTTTGGATAAGATTAAATTGGTATTAATAAGGTAATAACACTCTAAAATGCAAGACAGACCCACCAGGAGTAAAAACAAACAATTATTTCACCCTCATAATATTTAGTGAAAACTTCAACCAATAAGATTCTTCGGACCGAAGGATCTTATTGGCCGACAGACCTGTCTGTTTGCTAGATGGACATGCAGGTTTTTCGCGGTTTTCCGTCTGCTTCTTGTGGCGCATTCGGGCCCGCGTCATCAAGGCGCGTCCTCAAATAGAGGGTTTGTTTTGATTCCACGGCAGTCAGTAGCGAGTAGCGGCTGATGATGGCGGACCAAAGTGGTACACCACGTACTGAAACAACCGCTCCCAGGGGGAAAAACAAAAGTTTAGCAGAGATGGTCACCCGAAAAAAAGAACTCGACACTGCAAGAGGAAAACGTCGAGTAAACATCGGCTCTGCTTTTGAGCAATGGAGGGAACTGATGAACCTGCAGCCAGAGCTAAAATCGGATGAAATGGTCGCGGAGTTTCTGCTGGAAAGGTACTTTTATTTTGCATAACATAACCAAAAACATCATATAACCTTACGATTGACTATTTGTTGCAGACACTTACCGGAATCACGTTTAGCATAATGCTAACGGACCTACCGTTAGCTCCAGCTACTTAAGCAGTTTGCTCGGGAAATAAAGAAATATTCTCCACTTATAGTCTTCCTCACCGTTTTACACAGTACTAGTGTGCTTTAAATTGTTTTGGCTCATTCACACACACATTCATACACCGAAGGCAGCAGTTAGCAGGGTGCTAACCTGTCCATGTGTTGTGTAAAATCATAGGTGTAAGTCATATCATATCTGTGTTTGTCGCTTGTTTCCATGTTCAGTACAAGGTACAGTTTATCATATTTTAACTTTTCTGCTGGGTACACCCGCCCACTCACGTTAATATTTGTGTGTGCACTGCATGTGCATGTTTGTGTTTTAGTTACGGAAAAACAACGTCGACGCCAGTAAAACATGGTTTCAAGAGGCCTCCTCCGCCACCATTGTCACCATTGCCGAAATCTTTTTCAGAACGGTAAGCCTTGTTTGTTAATGTTATCGTTTGCCCATCAACGTGGATCACACATGCGTTGTGTTTTGCGATGGGCATGAACAAGTACATTGTTAAAGTGATACGTTATTGGTTGTGAAATCAAACCTAGAGCTGATGGCTATAACCGTTTCCCTACCCCATCCAGAACATGAGAAATGTAACTGATGTTTCCAGAACACTATAAGTCGTCTCTACTCATGTGCTGTGTGGCAGCAACTTATCTAATGTTGTGAAAAATGCCCATTATTTATTTCATGTATACATCTGTAGAGAGGAGGATTTCTCTGTTCATGGAGTGGAGGGTTTGGACAGCTACTCGGCTGAGACCTCACTTCTCACAATACAAGCAAGGTACAGTGGTACCTAGGTTTTACTTGTCAAATGTTTAACAATAACATATTTTTAAAGTGAAGAGTCCTTTTATTCACTCATCCAAATGTATAATTATGTAATACTGACTTTCTTTCTGATTTCCTAAATGCAGTGTTACATCAGCAGATGAAAGATTGGGTGACATCAATGAGGACGCATTTAATGATATAACAAACTCTATGTAAGTGTTTTCAAGGATATAAGATGAGACTTTTCATGTTATTTTATGGGTTATTATTTCTGTAAATTCTGTGTATGTAACATAATGTAACTAGCTGGGGTTGTCTGTCTCATCAGCATTGACCACGATGAGGACGAATAACGATCCTTCTTGGCATCCAGACACATGGAGGCGCAATCAGAATTTGCTGTTGGAAGAGGAGGACACACTGTAGAGTAAGACTCCTGACTGCAATGACAGCGACGACCCAGATTACGTGCCACTTTTTTCGTGTGTGGTATGGTTATTTATCAATCTTCATAACCAACCTGTTTTTGACATTTTTTACCTGATTTTATATTTCGCTTATGATTAATTAGTATTTAATAATAAATATGAAACACTATAGAAATATTCTTTCATTTTTACAGCAAAGGCAGATCTCTGAATACTGGGTTCATCCTTGAAGAATGTCCATCAGTCACCATGGAAGACACTGTGCATGACACGGGAGACGACACAGATCAAGATGATCATGAAGAAGATCTCTCTGTGCTGGAGCAAGAGCAAGAGACACAACAATCTTTCCCCAAAAAAAAGGCAAAGAAAGGCAACCATATAGATCAGAGATAACTGTTGAGGTGGAAGAGGATATAATTGGCAAACCGGCTTCTATTGCTTACCATGACTGTCTGAGGCAGCTTTGTGAGTTTGTTGCTTTGCCAATAGATTCTTGTAATGGGAAGGACCCCATCACCCAAAAACAATGTCAGGCAAAAGGACCTTTTGAGATTAACATCAAGTCAAGGGTCACAGCTGCCGTCATTGAATGGGTAAGTCATGTTTTGGTAGCACATGTAATTTCGTTTTTAATACAAAATATTATCATTGTTTTATATTACTTCACTTATTACATTTTTTCCATGTGTTTTCTCCTGCCCCTTTTTCAGCTGTGTCCTCAAGGTCATATCGTGTGGCGGTGGTCTTCCCAACCAACTTTAAAATTTGGCAGTCAGTTAGGAGACTTTCTAATGGCCACAACATTTTGCTCACAGGCAACAAACTACACAAAGAGGGAAAATGCTTTTCAACTCATTGAATATGGGGATGATCAATGAGAGATACTTTGCGGGCATCCAAGACAACTACTGTGTGGACACTATAAAGGCGTTCTGGAATGCGAGAAGAGCCAAAGTGATTGCCAATGTGAAGACATTAGGACCAACTGTTGCTCTCGGTTAGTTTCACCGACACACACACATACATCAACACACCCATAGTAAACTAAGAACATAAACAATTATGCAAGACGCATCCACATTTTCATGCATGTTCTGCACCCACAAACTTATTTATCATCATATTCTGTTTGTCGTGTATTTAAGGAGATGGAAGGGATGACCATCAGATTCTGCGGCACAGTACTGTACGTACATGCCATGGACAATGCACAAGACAAATAATTAACGTGGTGAATGTGGACAAGCGGAGACTTCGCGGAAATGACAACATGGAGAGGTGGCCTTAAGTAGAGCATTGAAGCTCGAAACAGATCTTGATGTATTGAGTTCTGGCACTGATGCACACAGGCCATATATCGGCCCTATTCAGTAAGTGCTCTGTAGATGCATCTAATGTGGTATAAACAATGTATGATTTTAGAATTATTGGAAGAAAAACAATACAACAAAACAGTTTGGCAATATATGCTGAATATTATATGTGTATTTTGTAAATCATTATTTTCCAAACAAAACAAAGGGCTGTACAGAGGACAGTGGCGTCAAGCACACGCTGCAATGTGGACGAGCTCAAGTATTGGGCAAACAAATCCATTGCTGTAAGTTAACTGCTATGTAAAGGATGGATACTGTATTCGTTTCAAAAAAATATTTAGAGAATGTCATTATTTTAGTTATCATTTGAGCGAGATCATTCTCTTTTTTTTCAATTAGGGCCGGCCTCCAAAGGCTGTTCACTTTACTTGTCTGGAAGATAGGAATCTGCAACCAACTTTTGGGTACTGCTGCAAGGCAGCAAATAAGTGGAGGATTTCTGGGTAGATTTCACTGCTGAGCTATATAGTAAGTGTATTGTTCAATGTATGAAATTATACATATACATTTTTTTCATATTACTATCATGAATGCTATCAGACAGTGGA
>OLKM01001488.1:46521-59021 GCA_900291075.1 Melanogrammus aeglefinus
TCCCTAACCCCATCAAAGAAACAGAAAGAACATGTAACTGATGTTTCCAAGAACACTATATAGATCGTCCTCTCCACCAAATGCTGCCTTGTGGCAGCAACCTTACTATGTTTGAGGTAAAAATGCCCATTATTATTTCATGTATACATTGTACGACGAGGGACGGAGACTTCCTCCTCGTTCATAGGAAGCCTGGAGGTTTTGACAGCTACTCGGCGAGACCTCACTTCTGAAAAGCACGCTAAATAGCAAAAGCAGGCTACAGTAACTGGTACCTTAGGTTTTACTTGTCAAATTTTAACATAACATATTTACATTATTCACCATGACCGACGCTAAAGAATAGTATAAATCTGCTAATACCCCATACATCACACATGCAAAGTGTACATCAGCAGATGAATAATTGGTGACATCAATGAATAATGATATATCTGAAAATGTAAGTTGTTTTCAAGAATTCAATGACCGCAGTTTATGTTTTATCCTCGCTAAATTCTGTGTAGTAACTAACCAGATCAATCACTGACCACGATGAGAGACGAATACGAATCCTTCTGGCATCCAGACATGGAGGGCGCCAATCAGATTGCTGTTGGACGAGGAGGAACACTGTAGTAAGACTCTGAACTGCAATGACAGACCAATTACGGGCCATCTTTTCGTGATGTGGCGTAGGTTATATCATCTTAACATAACCAATCGACTTTTAATTCTTTACCCTGATTTATATTTCGCTTAAAAATGATTATTAGTAGTTAATGACGACTGATAGAATTCTTCCATCATTTTTTACTATAAGCAAAGGCAGATCTCTGAATATGGGTTCATCCTTGAAGAAGTCCATTCAGTCACCATGGAAAAACACGTGCAGACACGGAGATCACACAAGATCAAGATGATCAATAGAAAGAAGAGTCTCTCTGTGCTGTACGCAAGAGCAAGAGTCACAACATCTCTTCCCAAAAAAAGCAACGAAGGCCACCATATAGGCAACAAGAGATAACAAGCAGGGATATCATTGCAAACCGTGCTCTAATCTAGCCTTACACATTACTGAAGTTTTGCTTGCCAATAGATTCTTGTAATGGGAGAAAACCATCACTCAAAAAACTAATGTCAGAAACTTTTGAAAGCTGCTATAATCATAAGGTTTGTAGCAACATGTATCGTTTTAATACAAAATTATCATTGTTTTATATTACTTCACTTAGTTACATTTTTTTCCATGTGTTTCTCCTGCCTCCTTTTTCCACGCTGTGTCCTCAATGGTCATATCGTGGTGGCGGGTGGTCTTTCCCAACCAACTTTAAAATTTGGATCCATTTAGGAGACTTTCTTATGGCCACCAACATTTGCTCACTAGCAACAAGCTACAGCAGAAGGTGAAGCTTCAACCTTCATGGAGATCAATAGAAGAACAATACACCAAGACAACTACTACACTCAGCAAGAGAGCCATAAGTGATTGCCCAATGGAAACATTAGGACCAACTGTTTGCTCATCGAGTATAGTTATTCACCGACACACACACACATCTACATCAAAACACAACCCCATATAATAATATCTAATGACTATAAACTAATTATAGCAAGACCAATTCACACATTATTCATCAGCACATGATTTCTGAGCACCAACAACCTTATTATCATCATTATTCTGTTTTATTTGTCGTCTGTATTTTCAAGAGATGGAATCAGGATGGACAGTGCCAGGATTCTGCGCCCACAGTACTTGTCACGTACACTTGAGCCATGGACAATAGCACACAAACAAGACAAACACATTAAACTAGAAGGTGAATGCTGGACAAGCGTGAGACTATCGCGAGGAACAATCGACGCAACATTAGGAGCACAGGTTGAGCCTTTTCTATAGAGACATTAGAAATCACGACTAGAACGCAAGAAATCTCATGAGCATCAATTCAGAGCTTCTGTCCACTGATAGCCACACACAGCCAAACACACCACACCTATTCATAAAGTGCTTCTGTAGATCGCCCATCTACATGAGTGTTGGAAAAAAACCAATGTATGGAGTTTTAATGAATATCTGATAGAAAACATAACAAGCAAAACAGTGGGCAATTATACTGAGATGATTTATACTGTATTTTTGTAATCATTAAGTTTCCAGACACAAACACAAGGCTGTACCAAGGACAGTTGGCGTAAGCACCAACCCTGGGAGCATTGGCACGGAGCCCAAAATCTGTGGCAAAAAAATCCATAGCTGTAAGTTACTGCTAGTAAACGATGGATACTGTATTTGTTTCTAAAAAAATTTAAGAAACAATGTCATATATTTGTTATTATCATTCGAAGCAGAATCATCTCTTTTTTCAACATTTAGCCGCCTCCAAAAAGCTGTTTCATCTATTATTGTCTGGAAGAAGGAATATCTGCAACCCACTTTGGTACTGCTGCAAAGGCAGCCAAATCACAGTGGAGAATTTCTGGGTATCTTTTTCAACTGTATATTTCTATAAGTAAGAGTGTATGGTCAATGTGATTGCTAAATATTACACTTATAACAATTTTTTTTTCCATATTCATCTGAATGCCGTATTCAGACATGTGGAGATTTGCTGCACCATGTCACTGGAGAACAAACCAGTGGGACTTGGCGCTGATTACCATGGCCTCATTGGAGAGAAATAAGGCAACAAGGAGCTTAATTCCAAAGGGAAGCACTTCAACAACACCGCAAAATCACAGACCCCACTGATCATTGGATGAACGGTGCGTCAAAACAGACGATCCAAAGTAACCTGACTTAGGCATATATACATGAGTCACCTTCAAACACTATAATAGAGCATTTTGTTTAGATGTGTTCGTACTAGTAACATTTATTATTGTGCAGTAACATACATAATGGCCTTCTACAGAATGAGAAGAAATGCAGCACTTGTGTACTTGGGATAATAGATTGAAACTACATTACTATTTAGTAATAATTGGTTTGCTGCTGAAGTTATGTAGACCATCATATCTTTAATTGTTCCTCCCTCTCTGATGCCAGATCCACTGGTGCCCTGGAGTGTTTCCATGCACACCTTCTGATGTACGCATCAAAACGAATCGCCTTCGTACCACCTGTGTATGCGGCCCGAACACTTTTAGCTGCCCTCGACTACAATGAACACTGCAGCCGACCCTACTATGTGAAGGCAGATGGCAAATACAGGTATGTTGATGTTTAAAACACAAAAAATCATAATTCTGACTCCCCCGTGAACAGATAATTAGTAGATTTGGTGTGTAATTGGGTGCTGGTCAAAAAAATCATAGCAAAGCAAAAACCTTTACAGCAGTCACTTATAAGTGTAATTTGCAATAAATAAGATTGCACAGCTGTGCAATTGCATTTGTGGAAGGTATAACCCCTAGTAGTGTGTGTTGTCAGATTTTTAGCTTTACCACATTATAGGGGCCCACCAACCTACTGGTCATGCCGAAGTACTGTGTCTGTGCTGCACTCTAAAAAGTCGGTTGACCGCTGACAGGGCCTACCACCTCATGTCATAATGACATTTTTTTTCCCCACTGGGCGTGACATGGTTGTGGAGGGTACAACGACAATGAGGTCAAGTCTGAAGTCTGTTTGAACATTTATTTGAGGAATTCAAAATACACCCTTTATATACTATATTGTTCTTTGATAGTCTATCTTTTGTTTATTCTCCTTATAAAGTGAAACACATCTCATATCAACTTACCACATTTTTATTTGTTGGTAACTGTACTTTTTGTGTCCTGTCAGCTACCACAAAATGTACAACAAAAAAAAGCGGTGGCTTCTGTCTGTACATAAAGAAGGTCAAGAAGAGTTATGAGTACATAAAAGACCTCCAGTGTGCCATCCTACGCTGCAAGTTGGACCAGTTGGCGGCAGGGAGGGGCATGCCTCGGAAAAGAGCGATGAGACCAGATGACCCCCGACGACTTGGGACTCTCAGTGGTGTCCCTGCACCATCAACGGAACAAATTTTGGAGACTCAACGCAGCAGAGGTTGTGGTGAGTTGACATGTGATTGTGACACCTACTGTTTTTTTTAATAACATCTCTCATTGGAGAAGGAGCATAATTTTCCTTATATGTTACCTGTTAGATTGTCCATAAACGCATAATCGATGGAAGATAAAGTTAAATCTTTTTATCTGGCTAGTAATACCTAACTTTGCAATTTTGTCCAATGTTACATTTTGATTTTTATTACTCTCTGTCAAGGTGAACCACTCCCGCAAAAGTAGAAGACGATCTGCACCAACCAGGGCTTGTCCTGGCATCAAACCTGCCGTCTTGTCTGAAAGGACTACCAGAGAACTCCGGATATAAAGCAATATTTTGAAAATGTAGACTTATGTCATTGGTTTCCATAAGTGTAAGATGTGTGTTTTTTGGGATCACTGAATTCCCTCAGTAAAGATTTTTAAAACATTAAAACTTTTTTCAATAAAATCAAAATTGATTCTGAAGTTCATACAGAAAATGTGGAGAAATTAAACTACTAGGCATTCTGTGAAAGCATTCAGTTGAAATTCAAAGAATACACTTCCTATATAATACACTAACTAGAAATACACTAACGTAATAATTATTAAAGACTTTCTGGCAAATCAAGATGTAAATGGTGGGAACGAAGCGCAGGAGCAGCAATAAGTCGTGTGATTTCTGCATAGTGTAACCAAAGCATAAGAAAAACATATGATGTAATAAAGGAAATGGCAGTTCGACATTTTTAAACTGAATTGAACTTGAAAATTGACACTATAATTGGAATTTCACAGATGTAAATCAACACAACAGAGTAAATATGTATTTTTAATTTAGAAACATGGGTCACTAACTATGGCCAAAATATACAGTAATAAGACAGTACCATGTACATAATTCACAGGGCAGGGTACACTGGGCTGGAGTCTATTCCTCATCTATACCATTTCGGCTAGGGATAAAACCTTTGTAGATCCCATTGGGGTCTGGGTATGTTTCCGTATTCTCCAAACACAGCAACTTGGTATGACAACTCTGTGGCCTTGTCCAAGTTGACCATACTGCCAAATTATATACTGTCTATATGCAGAAAAGCGGAACTGCCTGTGGCTTTCCCCCGGTGTTTGTGCATCATCTAATGCTCGGGAGTCATTCCAGATGCGTCTAGCCATGCGGAGGACCCCCGGCTGCAAGATGAAGGCATCCATGTGAGGCAGGACAGAGATGCAATTTTCCAGCGTTTGTCGGCAGCACACCTTCTCAATGTCTCTAATCATCGGCCTTGCATCGCGCCACAGACACACACCACTCTGGTTGCCCGGGTGTTCGAATAATTTGGGAATCATCCTGAACCTGTGAGTGTGCCATCAGGTCAAACAGCATGCTTGGGTCCCTTTCCAGGCAGGTCAGAAGCAGCTCATGAGACTGTGTGATGTCATAGAGCTTGAATTCTAGCCTGAAATAGTAGATATTTTCATGGTCACTAGATGTTGCCAGAGGTCATCATAATTTTAAAACAATATAGAAATATTGGCTGCTGGACATCTAATTCCAAAGACGATAATAAGAAAATACTAATATGGTGCTGCTTTACCTGCTCAGCGGCAATCCTCTCCTGCGCGAAATTGCTGAACTCTTAGTAGATCATCACATGAGTAAGAACAGCAGGTCCACGTCTCCCGGCGACCCTCTTGCTCTTCTTCTTGCTCTGCCAGGAACAATCTCTGCTGGTTCCTGGTCTCCTCCTCATCACAGTCTCTCCACCTCTGTGTCACACCACGGCCGCCTCCCTGCCTCTGCCTCGGCTGCCTCTAGAAGGGCCCTGTTCTTTTTCTGGCTCCTCTGCTCGTTTCCTCTGCCTCCACAACTTGTTGGCCTGATGTGTTTGGTTTTTTTTTGTGTTGTGGAAAACCACGGCCCCTGCCTTTCATTCCCCTGCCATGGTTTCCTCTGCCTCCACTTTCAGTCCTTGCTTTCTTCCTTGACAGGTGTCTTCCGCCTGGAGAAATCGTCATCATCAATCAGTCATCATCATATCCAATACCATCTTCCTCTGTGTATAACTTCAATGCTGTAGTCAGCGATCTACTACACTGTCGTCCTACGAAGCACACCAAACATTGTAAAAACAAAGACAGAACATGTTTTACTTTATAACAATATCAGGGTGAAGAGAGACATAAGGAACACTTTCTGAAAGTACATGTTTTGCATATTTTAATTTGACTATAAATCATATCTCTGTGAAATTATTGTAGTGAGATTCGTGAGATCAGACAACATAAGCTGTGTCGAGTCTGATGATGGGGGGTGGGGGGAGGGGGAGACAGTCTGAAGTCAATAGGCTGGTTGTAGGTGTGAATCCACATAGTAGGCTACGTGAAGAGGGGAGATTTCTAAAATGCAGACAATGTTAGAAACAGCAGCAGTTTGCAATGTTACAATGTTTCCAATTGCAGATATAAGCATTCTATCATTTGAGATCATATTGCAATATTTCCCATTACAGTATGCTGATGAAGCTAACATTCAAGATCGAAAGCATAGCAAAATGTGTTTCCATTATCTCTGCCAACCTTTCTACATAATTAGGGCAGTGTGTTATTACTCTTGATGTGGAGAACTCCCCAGGGTCCCACAATGTCTATTTATTATAAAGTTCGAGCTTTCGACATTGAAGAATACTACTTTTTGAACAGAGTGATGAATAAAGTTAACCCACCGCTGGCCGTTAGCAGACAAAACCGTAACCGACGTTACAACCTGAAAACAAAACAGCTGAGACTGACGCTTATTATAAGGGCCGCTAAAACGTTAGATAAACGTTAGCCGTACAGTGTTTTGCAAGAAAAATACGACGAATTCTACAAAAAAATGTATGACAACTAAAAGAATAAAGCAAATAAATGGTGCAAATAACCATTGAACTGAATATATATGTGTATGTAAATGTATATAACTTAGCGGTGCTTCTGAATCCGATTCCATTGCTTCGGTAAACAAAAACTCACGTGCGTGCGCGGAGGCAGTAGGTTGTAAGTCTGCTTGTGTAAATAAAGTTTCTTAAATAAAAGACCGCGGATGGGAACGAGGGGGTGGGGCATTGGAGGAAGGCGGGATGATTTGAATGTGCTGTAATTCTCAAATGCAACAAAGGTAGGAGTCCCTTTAATACCAATTTAATCTTATCCAAAAAAAGTGTAAAAATGCAACAAAGGTAAGAGTCCCTTTAAGTAGCATGACGTACAACATACAATGGTGGGTGGAAGGTTCGGTGGTTCGGAGGAAAGTGCTTTGAACACTGTTGAGTCAGAGTTTTCACTCAAGAGTTTCGTGCGGAAGTAAATCCACCCGAGTCGGTGCCATGCCGTAATTCCGACGCCTCTTTGTTCCGACGTCTCAATGTTCCGAAAAATTTCCCATTAGATCGACATGCCACTCTTCCGACGGTTCAATGTTCCGAAAACGAAACCCATTGGTCCGAAGGTCCGTTAGTCCGACTTCTCAAAAACGAGGCGCATTAGGCCGACGGTTCAATACGCCGAATAGGAAAAAGAGTTTTATACCTCGCTCGCTCCCTATCTCTCTCACTCTCACTCTCTCTCAATGATTTAAAGATAGCCTCTTACAATAAGTTAGAATGGACCCAAAGTATGTGATTGATACAGTCTGGTTCGGCTTCGCTTCGCTATCGGTATTTAGTATGACTTCTCAGCATTACGTCTTTCTTGTGTTAGGCGCACATGGCTAATTTGCATAACGTGCACAGGATTGGCTGGCTCCGCAAGCCAAATAATATAACATATTTAATTTATCATTCTATCTGTCTATCTATCAACATGCATGGTCTAGTTTTAATGTGATGTATTTTCCATTCAGACTTGTTTTCTCCCTCTGTTCTGTGTGGTCTTTGTAGGCTATACTGTGTGAGCCGAATCACCTAAATGGATTCCCGACGTGTAGTTTGGTATTAATAAAGACTTGGCTATTTATCTATCTAGGTTATAAGCAAACAATCATACGCCGAAGGCGAAGTGAATAGGGGGGAATAGCCCCCGAGCCCAAAGGTCTATTTGTTATCAGCTGACAAATTGCGATGAAAACAATATCGAGTTTGAGATGTCAATCATGGGATATTGCCCAATATCCCGAGATAACGAACCAATCAAATTGCGCCATCTTAGGAGGTTCACGTGTAGCATATACTAACTATAGGCCTATATAATATATCTATGTATTTATCTATGAATCTGTGCATTCTGGGAGAAATTAGAAGCTATCGAAAAAAACGCTCAAAATATTACCCTACTTTTTCGTATTAAATTCCGTTTTGTGATACCTAAACAAACATTAAAATACAATGGATAACAGTTAAAATATTTATTACCAACAAGCAAATTCGAAAAAAATAAACCCTGCACCATGGCAACAAGTCTGAATGGAAAATACATCACATTAAAACTAGACCCATGCGTTGATAGATAGACAGATAGAATGATAATTAAATATGTTATATTATTTGGCTTGCGGAGCCAGCCAATTCCTGTTGCGCGTATGCAAATTAGCCATGTGCGCCTAACACAAAGAAAGACGTAATGCTGAGAAGTCATACTAAATACCGATAGCAAGCGAAAGCCGAACCAGACTGTTTCAATCACATACTTTGGGTCCATTCTAACTTATTGTAAGAGGCTATCTTTAAATCGTTGAGAGAGAGAGTGAGAGTGAGAGAGATAGGGAGCGAGCGAGGTATAAAACTCTTTTTCCTATTCGGCATATTGAACCGTCGGCCTAATGCGCCTCGTTTTTGAGAAGTCGGACTAACGGACCTTCGGACCAATGGGTTTCGTTTTCGGAACATTGAACCGTCGGAATAGTGGCATGTCGATCTAATGGGAAATTTTTCGGAACATTGAGACGTCGGAACAAAGAGGCGTCGGAATTACGAGCAGGCCCCGTCACAACAATGGCTGCCCATTTCATTGATAGACTAAAGTGAACTTGCAGCAAGCACTAAAAGGCAAACTTAACACCCATTCTAACATTTGCATTAAGATACATTATAGCTTACAATTGTAAACATCACCTGAGAGATTGTCGCTCATGTTCAACCATCGCAAACAGTTCTAAATCTAACTCATTATTCTGATTCAGCAAAGAAGCGCAGCTTTCTGCGGGCATCCATAATTATTGTTGTTATGAAGTCTAGTCTCACAAACGATCTGTTTTCCAGTTTTATGTCATAGCTTCTAAACTTCTGAGGGGCGTTTCTTATTTCGGAAGAAGGGAAGGTTTACATAAAGACACTTACGAGCTTCCGAACCTCCGAGCTGTTATGAAGGCGGCATAATGTCTGAGAGCAGGATAATGATGTGGCCTGCTGGCCCTGCCCACACAGCAGTAGATAAGGAGCATAAACAGAATACATTGGACCTCCTCAGACCGCCGTCCACGTAACACTCTCAGCTGACACCACACTGACACCCCACTACCTGAGGAACATATCAACAGAACCCTCAGAACCTCAGTCTGCGGGAGGAGAGCCATGAAGCACAGAGCCCTGATTGGTCTGTTCGGACACGAGAACCCGGCCTTGGAGCTGGAGCTGACCAATGAGGTCAGACACCAGGTGGGATTGATCTGTCTGTCTGTATGTCTGGCTGTCTGTCTGCCTGTGTCTGTCTGATTGCCTGTCTGTCTGTCTGCCTGTCATTCTGCCTGTGCCTGTGTCTGCCTGACTGCCTGACTGCCTGTCTGTCTGTGAAGTGACAAACCTTTTGCTCACCCTTCTTGTTCCATCTTGAGGATAGGCGCACAGTTTGTCCGGCACATATTTCCTTGAAGGAACGCACAGAGAGTGTTTAATTTGATGTAGGCTTATTCCTTAAACAATAATCCGGTTGACTTTCAAGGAAAATAAAACAAACAAACTTTAAGCAATGTCGCTATTCAATGCGACGAATAATGTAAATAATGTGGATAATGAGGATAATGTGGTAAATAATGTTGTCAAGAAATAGTTTGCTCTCTTGCCTTCCAACCAGAACAACAGCCTTTATGTGGCTCCAACGGTCTGTCTGTCTGCCTGTCTGTCTGTCTGCCTGCCTGCCTGCCTGTCTGGCTGTCATTCTTCAATATCTAATTGATTAACGGCCGTCTTGTCCCCCAGTCAGAGAGGCCTGGTGGGGTAGAGTCCGCAGGGTCCCAGAGCCCTCGTGGTTCCAAGGGGTCCGGGCCGGACACAGCACCCGGCCAGTGGGCCAGTTACACCTGTAGCCGCCGGCAACAGACAGCTAATCAGAGGACTGCAAATCAAAGCACAGGTACACACATATATACAGATCTAATGTTATACATAGTGTCCAGGTGGGTCTAGGGGGGTCCAGGTGGGTCCAGGGGGGTCCTGGTGAGTCTAGGTGGGTCCAGGTGGGTCTGGGGGGGTCCAGGGGGTCCAGGTGGGTCCAGGTGGGTCCAAGGGGTCCAGGTGAGTCTAGGTGGGTCCAGGTGGGTTTGGGGGGGTCCAGGTGGGTCCAGGGGGTCCAGGTGGGTCCAGGGGGGTCCAGGTGAGTCTAGGTGGGTCCAGGTGTTTCCGGAGGGGTCCAGGTGGGTCCAGGGGGGTCTAGATGTAACCCAGAGGGTGTTCTCTGTTCCAGGGACGGCAGCAGACAGTAAATACAGAGGCCTGGTGGAGGATGAGGATGAAGATGGCTTTGACCTCACAGATGCAGGCGGTAAAAAACCCAAAAAAGTGCCCAAAACAAAGCTCCTGGACTATTTCAGAGGCCTCGCAGCGAGCAACCAAGACACCGACCAGGTGAGGGATTATGAGAGGCAGCCAGGCACTGGTTCACCTTCAATGCACTTGTTGGTTTGACCAACTTGCATCGCCATCGTGACCAGCGATAGACAGTCTCATTCGCCTAGCTGCCATCTTGGTTGTATTAATAATTGTGTGTGTGTGTGTGTGTGTGTGTGTGTGTGTGTGTGTGTGTGTGTGTGTGTGTGTGTGTGTGTGTGTGTGTGTGTGTGTGTGTGTGTGTGTGTGTGTGTTATGTGTGTGTGTGTGTGTGTGTGTGTGTGTGTGTGATTATGTGTACGTGTGTGTGTGTGTGTGTGTGTGTGTGTGTGTGTGTGTGTGTGTGTGTGTGTGTGTGTGTGTGTGTGTGTGTGTGTGTGTGTGTGTGCGTGTGTGTTTAGGTGGATCTGCAGTATGTGTCTGACATCCTCTTAAAGGGCGCTGAACCCAACGCTCACGATCGATATGGACAGACAGTATTACATGAGGTGACACACACACACACACACACACAAACACACACACACACACACACACACACACACACACACACACACACACACACACACACACACACACACACACACACACACACACACACACACACACACACACACACACACACACACACACACACACACCCCACACCCCCCTACCATAAGGCTGTGTGTGAGCAGGTGTCCCGGGCCTGGGGGGTGGATGTGATGCGGTTCCTGCTGGACTGGGGGGCGGACCCCCACAGGGCGGACGGCTTCGGGGTGACGCCCCTCCACGTGGCCGCGGCCCTGGACTACCCCCAGATGACCCGCTTCCTGCTGGACCGGAAGGGTGAGGACACTAGGAGCGGGGTCTGGGGCTGGGGATGTTGTTGATGATGATGAGGTTGTTTTTGTTGATGTTGTTGTTTATGTTTATGTATGATATGGGTTTGTGGATGTTGTTATTTATGTTAATGTTGTTGTGTAGTTCATATTGTTTTGGTTTTCTTTGCCTTGTTGTCTACATTGTTGATGTTGTTGTGTGCCTTGTTGTCTACATTGTTGATGTTGTTGTGTGCCTTGTTGTTGTACATTGTTGATGTTGTTGTGTGCCTTGTTGTTGTACATTGTTAATGTTGTGGTGTGCCTTGTGTTTAACATTTTGGAAGTTGTTTTGTTCCTTGTTGTCGTACATTGTTGATGTTGTTGTTGTTTTGTGCCTTGTTGTTTACAGTGTGCATGTTGTTGTGTGTTGTTGTCAGTGGACATGGAGGCGCGGACGCAGCAGGCCCAGACGCCGCTGCACTACGCGGCCAAGTGCGGCGCAGCGGCGTGCGTGCGGCTGCTGGTCGCCGCGGGGGCGGAGCTCAGCAGCCGGGACTACAGAGACAGAACGCCGCTGCAGCTAGCAGCCGTCATGGGTACCACGCTGACGCTACATGCTTCTAACGCTACCTGGTGCTAACGCTGCCTGGTGCTAACGCTACCGGATGCTAATTCTACCTGGTGCTAATGCTACACGCTGTGTGTGCGTTTGTCTCCTCCTGTACTTTATGTGTGTGTGTGCCTGTGTTCGTCTGCGTGTGTGTGCTTGTGTGCGTGTGTGTGTGTGTGTACGTCTGTGTGTGTGTGTGTGTGTGTGCGTGTGTAGATCGTAGCGTGGCGGCTCATGCTCTCCTGGAGTTGGGGGCGGATGCTGGGGTGAAGGACTCTGACG
>OLKM01001488.1:64021-99021 GCA_900291075.1 Melanogrammus aeglefinus
TGATTCAGTAGATGTGTTAGTAACAATGTGTGGGTTCTGTAGGAGAGCCTGGATGAGTTCCTGGAGATCCAGAAAACGAATAGCGACACTCCAGAGCAGAACCAAAGGCAGACAAGGAACCAGAGACAAACCGGTCAGACCCAGGAGACCCATCAGAACCAGAAGCAAACTCAGCAGAACCCCAGGTAAAGGCCAGACCACCAGACTGAGGTTCAGCTAAAGTGAGACTCGATTAGTGGGTTAGATCGGCGTGTATCGGGTTAGATCGGCGTGCGCAGCTTCCTAGCCCCTCCTTTGACAATGTCGTCACCATTTGTGGGTGTTCCCGTGGACCTCGGAGCCCGTATCGTACAGGGTTCTCTCCGGAGACAGAGGGTCTTTCGGGAGGGACCGATCCGATCCCTTGGCATTGCCTTAGAACATTCTTTATGAGAGATACAGGTTCTCATCAGAGGGTATTCACTATTTGAACGTCCTTGTTGGACCTTATGTAGGCAATGATTACTGTTGCGCAGTGTGTCTCCGTGAGAGAGTGGTAGAGTGGAGGTAGCGTGTCAGTCTTAAATTTCTGCGTGCAGGGTTCGTCTCCAAAGTGATGTGTATTTATGTGTAGCTTACAAAGTCCCAATTCTTATGTCATATGAAATACTTATTCACTAAAGGCTAAAGGTGAATTATATTTTTGTGCTTATGTCAAACTTGAACCCCTCCTTCTCCGAACTTGAATTGCTCCTCTTCCCCTCCTCTCCCTCCTCCCTCCTCCCTCCTCCCTCCTCCTTCCTCCCCCCCCCCCCCCCCCCAGCAGGAGGTCCAGTGGTTCCTCTCAGGACCAGCCCGGGGACATGGTCCTCGCTCGGCTCCAGGAGTCCCAGACCCAGCAGAATCAGGAGCTTGCAGTCCGTCAGGGCCCAGCTGAACGAGATCCGGGCCCTCCTGGACCACCTGGTCCGGACTGGAGCCGATCCAGGTGGACTGGATGAACCAGGCTTGGATGATGTCACTGCTACACCTGAACTCAATCCATCCCCATCATCCTCATCATCCAATGTGGAGAGTGCTTGAGTGACTTGAATCAATAGCAGACCTGGAGCTGAAAGATGTGTTCTGTTCTGTGTTCTGTCAGTTTACAATCCTGGGGATAGTTCTGGAAGTCAACCTCAGGAGAACCACATTCTGTGATGGAAGAGGGGCCTCTGACACAGATAGACTTTCACAGGTAGACTCTACCTCTAACACAGGTAGACTTACACAGGTAGACTCTACCTCTAACACAGGTAGACTTACACAGGTAGACTCTACCTCTAACACAGGTAGACTTACACAGGTAGACTCTACCTCTAACACAGGTAGACTTACACAGGTAGACTTACCTCTAACACAGGTAGATTTACACAGGTAGACTATTCCCTTTAGCACAGCTAGGCTTACACAGGTCGAACTTACCTCTAACACAGGTAGACTCTACCTCTAACACAGGTAGACTTACAGAGGTAGACTTTACCACTTATACATCTAGACTTACACAGGTAGAACTTACCTCTAACACAGGTAGATTTACACAGGTAGACTTTACCTCTAACACAGGTAGACTCTGCTTCTAACACAGGTAGACTTAAACTCTAACGCAGGTATACATACACAGGTAGACTTTACCTCTAACACAGGTCGACTTACACAGGTTGAATGTGTTTATGACAGGTGGAATGTGTCTATAACACCGGGTCTATCCCTGAGGACTAAACCAGGACTACACCAGAACCAGGACTTCATCAATCCACATTATTTATGTTTTGAACCTTTGTGCAGCGAGAAATATATTTACCAAAAATATTTAGATGTATATATTAAATGATTGAAAGACATATAAATCTGATGCATGTATTTTTTTGGGTGTGGGATTTAATAAATGTTTATGAAATGTTTACTTGAAAATGCCCAAACAGTAGTTACTTCAATATAATAATGATATAAATAGAGAGAGAGAGAGAGAGAGAGAGAGAGAGAGACAGAGACAGAGACAGAGACAGAGAGAGAGAGAGAGAGAGAGAGAGAGAGGAGAGAGAGAGAGAGAGAGAGAGAAGAGAGAGAGAGACAGAGAGAGAGAGAGAGACGAGAGACAGAGACAGAGACAGAGAGAGAGACAGAGAGAGAGACAGAGACAGAGAGAGATGTGCAAAATATTGTATCTATAACACATTAATAAAGTAGTAATAGTAAAATACTGATCAGCTGGTCTGCTGATCGGTTTCCGGTTCCTAAGACCCGACGGGAGGAGGAGGAGGAGGAGGAGGCAGTGGAAGATGGCTTCAGCCGAGTCGGACCGAGAAGTCTCTTCTGCGATATGTTCCGAGTTCCTCCGTTTCTCAGCCAAAGACACCGCCTCGGTAAGCGACAGTCGGCTCCCCGCCCTGCAGCCCTCTCCCCGCCAGCCTGGAAGGGTGGTCGGGCTGTTTTAGACCGATTAGCGCGACAACGTTTCTGTTGGGCGAGTTGTTGTTTTCTCAGCGGAGCTGCCCGGCCTCGGTAGCTAGGCTAGGCTAGTTCCGTGCCTACAAGGCTACATGACAACATCTGGTAGGCTAGGCTAGTTCCTGGCTAATGAGGCTACAGGACAACATCTGGTAGGCTAGGCTAGTTCCGTGCTCACAAGACTACATACATCATCTGATAGGCTAGCATTAGCTCCGTGCTAACAAGGCTACATGACAGCATCTGGAATACTAGCGTTAGCTCCTTGCTAACAAGGCTACATGACAATGTCTGGTGTACTAGCGTTAGCTCCGTGCTAACAAGGCTCTACGATAACATCTGGTAGATTAGCGTTAACTCTGTGCTAACAAGGCTGTATAATAACATCAGGTGTACTAGCGTTAGCTCCGGGCTAACAAGGCTATATGATAACATCTGGTAGGCTAGCGTTAGCTCCGTGCTAACCAGGCTGTATGACAACAACATCCAGGTGCGATGATGTCAGTGAGGGACTTTTGATGCCCCAATGTTTGACTGATTGGTTGTTGTGAACTGCTAACCTGGCTGGTTGACAACAACACCCAAGTGAGATGATTGTCAATGAGGGACTTTTGATGCCCCAACGTTTGACTGATTGGTTGTTGTTAGTCTCTGCAGTGTCTAGTCTCTAGACAGAGACTAGACTCTCAGAGACTCGTCTCTGCAGCGTCGTGCTCCCATTCTCTGCAGCGTCGCTCGGGCCTGGTCCACATGCAGGCTGATCATGTGATCCAGCTCTTCATATGTTGTTGTTGTTGATGTTGATGTTGTGTTGTTGTCAAAGCATACAGGTATGCCAATACCATTTCTGTGATAGGTGAGGTTGTCGCTTGTATTGTCAGACAGCAGACCAACTGGTTTATCCCGTCCTGTTGGAAGCACCGAGGTCATTTTTACAAAAAGGTTAATTTAAATATAGAAGTATAATATTGCCTTCCCAGCCTCACTTGACCGTATATCATAGTTCATGTCTAGTGACATGTTACAACATTTTAGATGCATTACATTTGTATCAGAATTGTGCATTACTATGACCAACTGTCAATTAGCACGAACATTTAGGTTTAATTAAAATCTGAATAGAAATTACAACGTAAAGGTGCCAGTGTTGCATTGCATGTCTCCACGTTGGACTGGAAACAGGACATTCTGTCAGCAGCACATAAGTCCCTTTCCTCCGTTCCAGTTTTAGGGACAAATTGTTCAGCAGTCGAACCACCTGCTGGCTCAATGAGGACCTCACCTGAGCCAGACAGCAGAAGGTTCCTTTGGGAACGCTCTATACTCTGTGGCAGTTCTTGTTATCGGGGACGTCACCGTAGCTAATCAGGCTTAGCTAAGAGGATCGTGATGCAGGGCACAGGAATCTGCAGCCACGTCAATGTTGGCAGACGCACTCCGCAGTATAACGCTAACAGGTGGCTCTGTTCCTGGTGGGTGGGAATAACACCCAGGCGGCGGTCCTCTGACGTTATGGTTTGGGAGCGTAGGGTCAGAGAGTCTGGGGGTGTAGGGTCAGAGAGTCAGGGTGTAGGGTCAGGGTGTAGGATCAGTGAGTCAGGGTGTAGGGTCAGTGATTCAGGGTGTAGGGTCAGGGTGTAGGGTCAGTGAGTCAGGGTGTAGGGTCAGAGAGTCAGGGTGTAGGGTCAGAGAGTCAGGGTGTAGGTTCAGAGAGTCTAGGGGTGTAGGGTTAGAGAGTCTAGGGGTGTAGGGTTAGGCTAACACCAGGTTCAGATCACCAGGTTCAGCCTGGTGATCTGAGTGGAGGTCGTCTCATCTTTAACAGCTAGCCTCTCAGGCTGCGCGGCGCTATAGATAGCTCGGGGGACACTGCTGTGTACGGGTGCTGGCTAACTTTCTGGCTCGTAACATGATATCTGCCACACATTATGTCATGCAGAGAAAGCTGCACTGTCACTATAATTTGCGTGCATAAGTGCGTCTTATCGGCCCTTAGGAGAAGGATGTATTATCTGTTTCATTTGAATAACAAATATGGTTTTATATGGTTCCTCAATACGTGACCGTACCTAGGGTTTGGTAAACCTTACCTATTCCCTACCAGCTTACAAGATTTAAAAACCTCTGCTGTTGCTCACTACAGGTCCCTGTAAACACTCCGTAGCTCCATAGCATGCTAACAGCTCCCTGTGTACACAGCATAGCCCCATGCTAACAATAGCTCCCTGTGTACACAGCATAGCCCCATGCTAACAATAGCTCCCTGTGTACACAGCATAGCCCCATGCTAACAATAGCTCCCTGTGTTACACAGCATAGCCCCATGCTAACTACAGCTCCCTGTGAACACAGCATAGCTCCATGCTAACAATAGCTCCATGCTAACTACCAACCCCCTGCAGGCATGGCTCCAGGCCTCAGACCTCCACAAAGAGGTCTACCAGCACCTCGCTCTCTACGTCCCCAAGATCTACTGCCTTGGGCCCAACCTCAACCCCAGCAGTGAGGACCTGCTGGCCCCCCTGCTGCTCCTGGCCCCCCTGGAATGGTACCTGCTGGGGGAGGAGCCGGCCCTGGCCCTGGCCCGGCTGGAGAACAGCAGCCAGCCCTCCCAGCTGTGTGGACACGTCTTCAAAGTGGGGGAGCCCACCTACTCCTGCAGGTCAGCATCACCCATACAGGATGCACACGAGCATGTGTAGGAACATGTTCATAGAACATACTGTACTATGTTCTGTACATACACTCTGCTGCTGTAATACTGAGTCAACAAGACCTGCGTGGAATACATCTAGAGATAACGAGTGTGTATGTGTGTGTGTGTGTGTGTGTGCAGGGAGTGTGCAGCAGACCCCACATGCGTCCTCTGCATGCAGTGTTTCTTGGGCAGCATCCATAAAGAGCACCGCTACAGGGTGAGTACTCTCTCTCTCACTCACTCACTCACTCACTCACTCACTCACTCACTCACTCACTCACTCACTCACTCACTCACTCACTCACTCACTCACTCACTCACTCACTCACTCACTCACTCACTCACTCACTCACACTCTCTCTCTCTCCCTCTCTCTCTCTCATAGTTAAAAGAAAGAAATGGAGAGAGTGAAGGTTGAAGAGAGGGAGAGAAAGAGGGAGAAAATTAGGGGGTGGGAGAGAGGGACAAAGCAGTGCTGCTTTGGCAACATATGATATTTAGCAGTGCCAATAAAGCACTTTGAAATTAAATTAACAGAGATGGAGGGGGAGAAAAAGGGAGAGAGAGGGGGAGCAGGAGCAGACGTGCACAGTTTTCTTCCTCCTGGTTTTGAATTTTTGCTGTTGCCTGGTTACCGTTACCGGGGCGTTGTGAGGACGTCATCGTCCTGTGCAGTTGTCTGCATCATACCAGAGTTTGGAGGAGTGACCGCCTCACTCCATTATAGAGTCCTGGAGGAGTGACGGCCTCACTCTGTTATAGAGGAGTGCCCGCCTCACTCTGATATAGAGGAGTGGAGGAGTGACCGCCTCACTCTGTTATAGAGGAGTGGAGGAGTGACCGCCTCACTCTGTTATAGAGGAGTGGAGGAGTGACGGCCTCACTCTGTTATAGAGGAGTGGAGGAGTGACCGCCTCACTCTGTTATAGAGGAGTGGAGGAGTGACCGCCTCACTCTGTTATAAAAGAGTGGAGGAGTGACAGCCTCACTCTGTTACAGAGGAGTGGAGGAGTGACGGCCTCACTCTGTTATAGAGGAGTGGAGGAGTGACGGCCTCACTCTGTTATAGAGGAGTGACCGCCTCACTCTGTTATAAAGGAGTGATGAGGATCAAAACAAAATTCATTTCAGACTACAGGTTTAAATCTTTTGCTGTTTATGGGTTATATAATCTCTCTTTCTCTTTCTTTCTCTCTCTCACTCTCTCACTTTTTCTCTCTTGCTCTTTCTCTTTCTCTTTCTTTCTCTCTCTCACTCTCTTGCCCTCTGTGTCTCTCTCTTGCCCTCTCTCTCTCTCTCTTGCCCTCTGTGTCTCTCTCTTGCCCTCTGTGTCTCTCTAGATGACCACGTCAGGGGGAGGGGGGTTCTGTGACTGCGGCGATACGGAGGCCTGGAAGAAGGGTCCTTACTGTCACAAACACCAAGCCAACAGCAGTGACTGCTCTCTGCAGGCAAGCCTCTGTCTGTCCGTCTCACTCTCTCTCTCTCTATCTTTCTCTGTCTCTCTCTCTCTGTGTCTGTCTGTCTCCCCCTCTCTGTATTTGTGAATACCTGTCTCTGTCTCTCTGTCTCTTTCTCTCTCTTTGTGTGTGTCTATCTGTCTCCCTCTCTCCCTCTGTGTGTGTGTGTGTGTGTGAATACCTGTCTGTCTGTCTGTCTGTCTGTCTGTCTGTCTGTCTGTCTGTCTGTGTCTGTCTGTCTGTCTGTCTGTCTGTCTGTCTGTCTCTGTCCCTCTCTCTGTGTGTGTCTGTCTGTCTCCCTCTGTGTGTGTGTGTGTGTGTGAATACCTGTCTCCGTCTGTCTGTCTCTCTCTCCCTCTGTGTGTGTCTGTCAGTCTCCCTCTGTGTGTGTGTGGATACCTGTCTTGCCCGAGGGCGAGTGGGCAGCCGGGTGCTGACACTCCGTGTCCCCCCAGGACCCCCTGGCCCAGCTGTCAGAGGACATGGTTGCCCGCGGTTACAACATCTTCTCTGTCATCCTCAAATACGCGGTGGACATGTTGACCTGGGACAAGGAAGACCTGCTGCCCCCTGGGCTGGACCCCCCGTACGCACGCACACACACACGCACGCGCACACAGAGACTCACACTCACAAACACACGCACACATAGACATGCACACGCAGAGACACAGACTCTGTAATGTGTGTTTACAGTGGGGGATAGATACTTCTGTAATGTGTGTTTACAGTGGGGGATAGATACTTCTGTAATGTGTGTTTACAGTGGGGGATAGATACTTCTGTAATGTGTGTTTACAGTGGGGGATAGATACTTCCGTAATGTGTGTTTACAGTGGGGGATAGATACTTCTGTAATGTGTGTTTACAGTGGGGGATAGATACTTCTGTAATGTGTTCACAGACCGCGGGGCTGGATACTTCTGTTATATGTGCTTATAGCGGGGGATAGATACTTCTGTGTGTGTTTACAGCGTAATGTGTGTTTACATTAGTAGTGGAGTTTCTAGTGGACATTCGAAACTCCACCTCACACCATACATTCACACACCATCTTAAGGGCTGGCTTTTGACCATACAAAAATGTGAGCACCTCTCATAATACATTGATGTTTGTCTGCCTCTATATTGATCCCCTAAGGGTTGTATGGCTGTATGGTTATATGTCTTATGTTTTAATGTTTTAATGGAGCTGTCACGTTAAAATTGTACCGGGGGCGAAAATTGTACCGGCCTACGTCATCGTTTGTTTACATCCTGACAACCTGCCCGGAAAAACAGAAAACATGTTGTTTTGGAAACATGTTTTCTGCATCGCGTCGTCTGTTGCCGGGCAGGTTGTCAGGATGTAAACAAACGATGACGTAGGCCGGTAAAATTTTCGCCCCCGGTACAATTTTAACGTGACAGAGCCAGTCCTATGGCATTATGTTTTATTACTGTATATCAATTGCTGTGTGATTTAATATGTTATTTTATTTTCAGCCACCATGTGCCTAGTATAACATCTTGCCAAAGGACTACAGTTGAAATTTAGCCTGCTGGCTAACACTGGCGCATTTACAGAAATGTTAATCAATGTGCACTGCCCTTTAAATAAATAAATAAATACAAAAAAAAATACAAAAAAAATACAGACCGCGGGAATAGATACTACTGTAATGTGTTGACAGGGACCGCGGGGATAGATACCTCTGTAATGTGTGTTTTCAGACCTCAGGGATAGATACTACTGTAATGTGTGTTTACAGTGGGGGATAGATACCTCTGTAATGTGTTGACAGGGACCGCGGGGATACGTACTACTGCATGCTGTTCAACGACGAGGTCCACACCTACGAGCAGGTGATCTACACGCTGCAGAAGGCCGTCAACTGCACCCAGAAGGAGGCAGTCAGCTTCGCCACCACCGTGGACCGAGAGGTAGGACCCCTAGACCACCGCCGGGGCCCCCTAGACCACCGCCGGGGCCCCCTAGACCACCGCCGGGGCCCCCTAGACCACCGCCGGTGGCCCCCTAGACCACCGCCGGGGCCCCCTACACCACCGCCTAGACCCCTAGACCACCGCCTGAGCCCCCTAGAACACCCCAACCTGGGGTTGACCAGTCTGTTCTTTTGGGGGTGACTATTCCTCCAGACCTCAGACCTGTAGGGGCCCCTGGGGCCCTCCTGATGGGTGTGTTGTTGTCTGTTCCCCAGGGGAGGAAGTCGGTTCGTTTCGGGGACTTCCAGTTCTGTGACCAGGCCAAGGCCGTCATTGTGGTGAGTCCTGGTGAACCCTCACTGTGTGTGTGTGTGTGTGTGTGTGTGTGTGTGTGTGTGTGTGTGTGTGTGTGTGGTGTGTGTGGTGTGTGTGTGTGTGTGTGTGTGTGTGTGTGTGTGTGTGTGTGTGTGTGTGTGTAATGTGTGTAATGTGTGTATAATGTGTGTATACTGTGTGTGTGTGTGTTCCAGAGGAACACCAGCCGTCAGTCGCGGCCCCTCAGGGTGCAGGTGATGCACTCCTCTGTGGTCGCCCACCAGTGCTTCGCCCTCAGGACCCTCACCTGGCTAGGACACATCATAGCATCCTCAGGTAGGACCTAGGACACATCATAGCATCCTCAGGTAGGGCCTAGGATACATCATAGCATCCTCAGGTAGGACCTAGGATACATCATAGCATCCTCAGGTAGGACCTAGGATGCATCATAGCATCCTCAGGTAGGACCTAGGACCCATTCTAGGATCCTCAGGTAGGGTTTAGGACACATCATAGCATCCTCACCTAGGACACATCATAGGATCCTCAGGTAGGGCGTAGGCCATATAGGATCCCCAGTTAGGGCCCTAGGACACATCATAGGATCCTGGCCGTCTCTCCTCTCTCCTTATCTGCCTTCTTTTCGTGTGTGTGTGTGTGTGTGTGTGTGTGTGTGTGTGTGTGTGTGTGTGTGTGTGTGTGTGTGTGTGTGTGTGTGTGTGTGTGTGTGTGTGTGTGTGTGTGTGTGTGTGTGTGTAGATGGTCTCAGGAGGCTGCTGTGCCAGGTGGGTCTCCAGAACGGGCCGGAGGGGGAGAACTCCTCCCTGGTCGACACCCTGATGCTCTGTGACTCCATAATGTGGAAAGGTGAGCCCCTCCTCCTACCTCCGCCTCATGGCCCGACGCACAGGAGGTCCTGTCTCCTGGATGTAGGGCCCTGCAGGGCTAGTTAGTGGAGGTGTCCTAGTCCTATTGGTGGGGGAGTCCCGGTTCACCAGGAGGTTCTCTGATTGGTCTCTTGTGTCCAGGGGCCAGGAACGTCTACCACCAGCTCCTCATGAACAGCCTGCTCATGGACCTCAAGTACAAGAAGCTGTTTGCCCTCCAGTTTGCTAAGGTAAGTCCGCTTAGAACCCCCTCGAAACCCGCTTAGAACCTCTCAGAACCCGCTTAGAACCCCTCAGTCCCCATCAGAACCAGAACCCCCCCCCCTAAATCCCTCAGAACCATCAGAACCCATAATGACAGCAGACAATGGAATTGATTTCCTGTTCCGCAGTATAATTTCCCGCCTTAAGCTGCACTAGGCCCCGCCCACGATATTGAAAGGGCCAATATGATTGGTTAGACAGCAGCCAATCAGTTATGTACTCAGTAGCAGCTGTAGTGATGCTCTACCTGTGCCTCTTTGATTGGGTCTTTTTTATTTTAGCCCACTTGGTTGGACTCGTCATGTTTTAAAATAACTTTTGACTGATATTAGGTCTTTGTGTCATGTTCTCATCATGGATTGGTCCAAGGGTCCGCAGTATGAGACTATAAAGTAGCATCACAGCTAGGATACGTTCACCAGTGTGATCTGAGTCAGCCTGGTCCGACCAGCCTTACCTCTGACCTACTGCAGCACCTCGGTCGGGAGGGAGGGGGGGCCGTGACCTCTGACCTGGAGGTGATGCTCCCCCCTCCCCCCCCTTTAGAACTACAGATCCCTGCAGACAGATTTTATGGATGACGACCACGAGCGCGTAGTGTCAGTGACCTCACTGTCTGTTCAGCTCTTCACCGTGCCGACCATGGTGAGTAACCACGACGACCACACACCCTCTCTCTTCTTCTCTCTCCCCCCCACCCTGCCTCCGCCCTCCTCTCTCCCTCCCCACCCCACCCACCCACCGCTAGAACTACTTGAGAGCTTGCAGAGCGACTACGTCCAGGGACGACCACGACAGAGAGTCTCCATCACTGACCTCTCTGTGCAAATATTCACCGTGTCCCTCATTGGTGAGTATCGTCACATGACCTGTCACATGACCTTGCTGCTGCTGGGGGTAGTCCTCTCCCTCCAAGAGAGGATGGCTGTGGATCCACCCACAGAGAAAACCAGAGTAGGGTTGCACAATAAATTTGAATTTTTATCACGATGGCGATATTGGCTTCACACGATAAAATGTACGTGATCTCGCGATTTAAAAAAATGCGTGCAGTAGAGTGGTGCCAGCGCCGCAACACAACTAATTTATTCCACCTGAAAACCTATAATAGGGTATGACTAATGCATAAAGGCTAAAAGTGTTGCATCGGCTGCTAACGCGAGTTGTCCCACGTCAACTCAGACTTCCATTAAAGTGAGCCGGCACAGCGCGACACCGTATCCGTCCAGGTCACAAAGACACACCAAAATCACCAATTCAATCCCGACTCGTGTCCATCAAATACCGTCGGTAATGGAGGCTTCAAGAAAGTGATAAACATACAGGACAACAAGTCTGTTATCCCCTTGCGCCATTATTTTCCATAGTGGCATTACCTGAGCTGTATGCAAAATGTCTGGGACTTGGGCACGAAGCCAATGACTTTCCTGCATAGTCCTGCATTGAATTGTTCTGATTCTGTTGCATTCTGTGATGGTATATCTGTTTAAGTAATCCTTTATTTTATTATAAACACCTTATTTACAGGTTTAACAAATCTTTTACGATTGAACCATTGTAAAATCTGTGCCCTGTTGATTTAAGTTGGTGTTATGTATGCAAAGATTTGTACATTAGCAGGAATGTAGCGCAATGGATCACGGATGTTAAAGCAGTGCTATGTTTACGTGACCGAAAATATTTGTAAATCAAATGAATAATCGTGGTAATTAATCGTGATATCAATATGGATCAAAATAATAGTGATAATCATTTTTGCCTTAATCGTGCAGCCCTAAACCAGCATGAGCTGAGCATCTGAGATAACTAATGAGTAGATGACTAGTAGTAACTAGTCAGAACCAGACTGATAACAGTAATGTGTAAAGTTTTCTCTATTGCTTAGAGTTCTGAAGTGTGTGTGTGTGTGTGTGCGTGTGCGTGTGTGCGTGTGCGTGTGTACGTGTACGTGCGCGCTCCAGGCCCGGATGCTGATGGTGGAGGAGAACCTGATGACCACCATCATCAGAACCTTCGTGGACCACCTGAGGCACCGGGACCTTCAGGGCCGCTTCCAGTTCGAACGTTACACCGCCCTGCAGGCCTTCAAGTTCAGACGCGTGCAGAGCCTCATCGGAGACCTAAAGTGAGTCCTTCTTTCCCCATTACCCACCTAGTCCTCCAGGACCAGGATCCACCTAGTCCCCCTGGACCAGGATCCACCTAGTCCTTCAGGACCAGGATCCACCTAGTCCCCCTGGATCAGGATCCACCTAGTCCTTCAGGACCAGGATCCACCTAGTCCCCCTGGACCAGGATCCACCTAGTCCCCCTGGACCAGGATCCACCTAGTCCCCCTGGACCAGGACCCACCTAGTCCACCAGTGGTGGTTGATCGGCTGTGTAGTGATTGATCGGCTGTGTGTGTTGATTGATCGGCAGTGTGTGGTGATTGATCGGCAGTGTGTGGTGATTGGCTGTGTAGTGATTGATCGGTGGTCTATCTCCAGGTACGTCCTCATCACCCGTCCTACTGAATGGAGCGATCAGCTCAGGGAGAAGTTTCTAGAAGGTCTGGACTCCTTTCTGGAGCTGCTCAAGTGCATGCAGGTACATATTATGCACACACTCACACGCACGCACAGACCATCGTTATCACCACTGCCGCCACAACGTGTCCGTCTGTCTGTCTCAGGGCATGGACCCCGTGGTGAGGCAGGTTGGGCAGCACATTGAGATGGAGCCGGAGTGGGAGGCGGCCTTCACCCTGCAGATGAAGCTCACACACATCATCACCCTGATGCAGGAGTGGTGCTCCACTGACGTGAGTACACACACACACACACTCACTATACTACACACATACACAATACTTCACACATTATCACCATGATGCAAGTGGTGCTCCATGACGTGAGGGCCGCACTGTACTACGCTATACTACAGACACTATACTACACACTAACTCACTATACTACACTCGCTCGCTAACTGTACCCCCCCCCCCCCCCAGGAGGCGGTCCTAATCAGGGCCTATCAGAAGTGTCTGGCGGCGTTGAGCCAGTGTCACGGCGGCTTCACCGACGGCAAGCAGCCAATCAGCCTGAGCCTGGCGGGTCACATGGTGGACACCATCCGCTACCCCGTGTCCCAGGAGAGGGTCTCCATACACCTGCCCGTCTCCAGGCTGCTCGCAGGTCAGACGGACACATAGTATCTTAGCTCCTAACTCTAGCATAACACGCTAAACAGTGAGGTACCATGTTCAACGCTAGCATGGCATCTTAGCTCCTAACACTAGCATAACACGCTAAACAGTGAGGTAGCATGTTCAGCGCTAGCATAGCATCTTAAACAGAAGCATAGCATGCTAAGCCGTGAGCTCCTCCTCACATGGAGGTGCTTTCTCCTCCTGTTGACTCCTCCCTCCTGTCTCCTCCTCCTGTTGACTCCTCCTCCTGTTGACTCCTGTCTCCTCCCTCCTGTCCCCTCCCTCCTGTCTCCTCCTCTTGTTGACTCCTCCTCCTTTCTCCTCCTCCTGTCTCCTCCTGTCTCCTGTCGACTCCTCCTGTTGTCTCCTCCCTCCTGTCTCCTGTCTCCTCCTCCCTCCTGTCTCCTCCTGCTGACTCCTCCTGTTGACTCCTGTCTCCTCCTGTTGACTCCTCCTCCAGGGCTCCACGTCCTCCTCCAGTAAAGACGGAACCCTGGCCAACCGCTCCCCTGAACAGCTCCCCCTGGGGGGGTACACGCAGGCAGTGTGTGTAGCAGTGAGGTTTAGTGGAACTGCATACAGTTCATGTGTGTGTTTGTAGCGGTGTTTGTGTAGCAGTGATTTTAAGTGGAACTGTGCATACAGTGTGTGTGTGTGACTGTCTAAACGGAATGTATGTCCCTGTCTCTGCAGAGTGAGCTGAGCCCCCCCATGCTCATAGAGCACCCCCTGCGGTGTCTGGTGCTGTGTGCCCAGGTGCATGCTGGGATGTGGAGGAGGAACGGCTTCTCACTCATTAACCAGGTACTGGGAGCGGCCCTGCAGCGCACAGACAGGATATATACATCATGTCTAGAGGCTCAGAGTGTGTGTGTGTGTGTGTGTGTGTGTGTGTGTGTGTGGTGTGTGTGTGTGTGTGTGTGTGGTGTGTGTGTGTGTTCGTTCCAGATCTACTACTACCACAACGTGAAGTGCAGAGTGGAGATGTTTGACAAGGACATCATCATGCTCCAGGTAGGAGCACGTTGCCTGGTTACATGGTTGCTATGGAGACGAGAGGTTTAGCCTCGGAGGTGGGGCCCAGCCCCCTGTTACGTGGTTGCTATGGCGATGTGTTGATGGCGGGGTGTTGCAGGTGGGGGCGTCCATGATGGACCCCAACCACTTCCTCATGGTGCTGCTCAGCCGCTTTGAGCTCTTCCACATCTTCAGCTCAGCGGACTGCAGGAGGAGATACAGGGACGCCAACAAGGTACACACACACACACACACACACACACACACACACACACACACACACACACACACACACACACGTGACATAATATGTAGTACTGATGTAGGCTGATTTGTGTGTGTGTGTGTCTGTGTGTAGCACTGATGTGCGATATGTGTGTGTGGTACTGACGTGTGATGTGTCCCCAGGATGTGGTGCAGCAGAACAACACTCTGATAGAGGAGATGTTGCATCTCATCATCATGATCGTTGGTGAGTGCCTCACTCCACAGGGTGTTACTGTGTCTGGTGTGTGTGTGTGTGTGTGTGTGTGTGTGTGTGTGTGTGTGTGTGTGTGTGTGTGTGTGTGTGTGTGTGTGTGTGTGTGTGTGTGTGTGTGTGTGTGTGTGTGTGTGTGTGCGCGCATTAATGCATGTCCTTGTGTGTGTTAATGTTTGTGTGTGTGTGTGTCAGGGGAGAGATACGTGCAGGGCGTGGGGCAGGTGGAGGCGTCTGATGACATCAGGAGGGAGATCATCCACCAGCTGTCCATCCGACCCATGGCCCACAGCGAGCTGGTGAAGGCCCTGCCCGAGAACGTAAGAGCAGCCCTACCCTGCTACCGCCCCGTTACCCCCGCTTTACCCACCTGTTACCCCCCACTACCCCCGCGTTACCCACCTGTTACCCCCCACTACCCCCGCGTTACCCCCCCGTTACCCCCACTACCCCCGCATTACCCACCTGTTTAGCCCCGCTAACCCCGCGTTACCCACCTGTCACCTCCATGCTACCCCCCGTTACCCCCCGCCATCCCTGCGTTCCCCCCCGCTACCCCCGCGGTTACCCACCTGTCACCTCCATGCTACCCCGCCATCCCTGCGTTCCCCCCCGCTACCCCCGCGTTACCCCCCTGCTACCCCGGGGTGACCTTTGTCCTGACCTTTGACCCCTGCAGGAGAACAAGGAGACGGGGCTGGAGAGGGTGATCGGTAGCGTGGCCTTGTTCAAGTACGTCCTCTACTGGTTCACCTTACAGCTGTTATTACTTTATCATGTATCAGGTACGTGTTCTGGTTAGAGGGGCTGTGTGTGTGTATCATGTATGAGGTACGTGTCTTCGTCAAGTGTGTGTGTGTGTGTGTGTGTATATCATGTACCAGGTGTGTGGTTTGGTCAGCGGATGTGTGTGTGTGTCCTAACAGGAAACCAGGTGTAACCGGCAGAGGTCTGTATGAGCTCCGACCAGAGTCCACCCAACACTTCAACCTGTACTTCCACCACTACTCCAGAGCAGACCAGTCCAAGGTAACACACACACACACACACACACACACACACCACACTACACCACACACACCAGACACACACACACACACACACACACACACACACACACACACACACACACACACACACACACACACACACACAGGTCACTGATCATTGATCATGTACTTAACGTATGTGTGTCTGCAGGCGGAGGAGGCTCAGAGGAAGTTAAGAAAACAGAATGGTGAAGACTCAGGCAGGTGTCTCTGGCTCCGACTCTCTCTCTCCGTTTCTCTCTCTGGTCTCTCTCTATGGTCTCTCTCTGATCTCTCTCAGTCTCTCTGGTCGCTCTCTCTCGTCTATGGTCTCTCTGATCTCTCTGGTTTCTCGCTGGTCTCTCTCTGGTCTCTCTCTCTGTTCTCTCTAATGTGTGTATGTGTGTGTGTGTGTGTGTGTGTGTGTGTGTGTGTGTGTGTGTGTGTGTGTGTGTGTGTGTGTGTGTGTGTGTGTGTGTGTGTGTGCAGCTCTGCCGCCCCCCTGCCCGCCCCCCCTCTGCCCCCTGCTGGCCGGTGTGGTGGGGCTGCTGCAGAGCGACGTGCTGCTGGCCGTCGTCTCCGCCGTTGCTGCAGTGGACCACCGAAGCCCAGCGGGGGGGCACTGGACCGAGTCCATGCTGGCAGAGGGTGAGCCCCCCCTGAACCCCCACCCTAACCCCACCAATCCTAACTCCCCCCGCCGCCCCCCCCCCTAAAGCGCTGTAATCCATATATGACCAGATATACTAGATACTAGATATACAGAGATACTACGACCAAAAGGGGGCGTGCCTCAGTGAAATGTCTCAAGAAAGCTGGGAGATTTGCAACTTACAAGTTGAACGTACCGGCGTACCATCCAAATGGATTACAGCATAACCCTCACCAATCCTAACCCCCCCAACCCTAACCCCCACCGTGTGTGTGTGTGTGTGTGTGTGTGTGTGTGTGTGTGTGTGTGTGTGTGTGTGTGTGTGTGTGTGTGTGTGTGTGTGTGTGTGTGTGTGTGTGTGTGTGTGTGTCAGGTTCTCCATCTGGTTGCCATGGCGCTGCTGGAGGAGAAACAGCAGCTGGAGAGCAGCAGTGGAGATGATGACATCACCTTTACCTTCAACAGCAAGATCAGCCGTCAGTACACGCACAATGTTTACACACACAATGCAAACACACACACACGTTATATACACACACTTTATATAAACACACACCCACGTCATATGCACACACTTTATATAAACACACACACGCGTCATATGCACACACTTTATATAAACACACACTTTATATAAACGCACACACATTTAATATACACACACTATATATATACATACTAACACAAGTTATATACACACGTTATATAAACACGTAATATATCACACACACAGTCTCATATTATATTAACATATAAACACACAAACTCATGGAGTGTGTGTGTGTGTGTGTGGTGTGTGTGTGTGTGTGTGTGTGTGTGTGTGTGTGTGTGTGTGTGTGTGTGTGTGTGGTGTGTGTGTGTGTGTGTGTGTGTGTGTGTAGGACCAGGGGAGGCCCCCAGCACCAGTGGCAGTATCCTGGCTCTGCTGGAGAGCCTGCAGAACGCTCCTCACCTGGAGGCACACAAGGACATGATCCAGTGGGTTCTCAAGGTACCGGAACCACACCTAGAACCTCTCTTTAACCACACACAGAACCTCCCTTTAACCACACCTAGAACCTCTCTTTAACCACACACAGAACCTCCCTTTAACCCCACCTAGAACCTCTCTTTAACCACATCTAGAACCTCCCTTTAACCACACCTAGAACCTCCCTTTAACCACACCTAGAACCTCTCTTTAACCACATCTAGAACCCCCCTTTAACCACACCTAGACCCTCCCTTTAACCACACCTAGAACCTCCCTTTAACCACACCTAGAACCTCCCTTTAACCACACCTAGAACCTCCCTTTAACCACACCTAGAACCTCCCTTTAACCACACCTAGAACCTCCCTTTAACCACACCTAGAACCTCCCTTTAACCACACCTAGAACCTCCCTTTAACCACGCACAGAACCTCCCTTTAACCACACCTAGAACCTCCCTTTAACCACACCTAGAACCTCCCTTTAACCACACCTAGAACCTCCCTTTAACCACGCACAGAACCTCCCTTTAACCACACCTAGAACCTCCCTTTAACCACACACAGAACCTCCCTTTAACCACACCTAGAACCTCCCTTTAACCACACCTAGAACCTCCCTTTGACCACGCACAGAACCTCCCTTTGACCACACCTAGAACCTCCCTTTAACCACGCACAGAACCTCGCTTTAACCACACCTAGAACCTCCCTTTAACCACACACAGAACCTCCCTTTTAACCACACCTAAAACCTCCCTTTAACCACACCTAGAACCTCCCTTTAACCACACACAGAACCTCCCTCTTAACCACACCTAGAAACCTCCCTTTAAACCACGCACAGAACCTCCCTTTAACCACCACCCTAGAACCTCCCTTTAACCACATCTAGAACCGCCCTTTAACCACACCGAGAACCTCCCTTTAACCACACCTAGAACCTCCCTTTAACCACGCACAGAACCTCCCTTTAACCACACCTAGAACCTCCCTTTAACCATGCACAGAAACTCCCTTTAACCACACCTAGAACCTCCTTTAACCCACACCTAGAAACCTCCCCTTAAACCACGCACAAGAACCTCCCTTTAACCACACCTAGAACCTCCCTTTAACCACATCTAGAACCTCCCTTTAACCACACCTAGAACCTCCCCTTTAACCACACCAAGAACCTCCCTTTAACCACAGCACAGAACCTCCCTTTAACCACACCTAGAACCTCCCTTTAACCACACCTAGAACCTCCCTTTAACCACAGCACAGAACCTCCCTTTAACCACACCTAGAACCTCCCTTTAACCACACCTAGAACCTCCCTTTAACCACGCACAGAACCTCCCTTTAACCACACCTAGAACCTCCCTTTAACCACACCTAGAACCTCCCTTTAACCACACCCAGACCCTCCCTTTAACCACACCTAGAACCTCCCTTTAACCACACCTAGAACCTCCCTTTAACCACACCTAGAACCTCCCTTTAACCACACCTAGAACCTCCCTTTAACCACACACAGAACCTCCCTTTAACTACACACAGAACCTACACCTAGAACCTCTTTTCACTGTGTATCTATGAGTTAGTTAATGTGATCCAACAGGATTCTCCGTCTCCTTACATGGTGACCTGATGGCGTTGGAGTGCTGATGTTTAGTGTGTGTGTGTGTGTGTGTGTGTGTGTGTGTGTGTGTGTGTGTGTGTGTGTGTGTGTGTGTGTGTGTGTGTGTGTGTGTGTGTGTGTGTGTGTGTGTGTGTGTGTGTGTGTGTGTGTGTGTGTGTGTGTAGATGGTGTTCACCATTAAGACGATGAGAGAACAGCACACCGCCTCTACCTCTGCTGTCAACGCCTGTGGATCAGTGGAAGAGGTATGTCACACACTAGTACCCTCTCACACACACACAGACACACACACACTCTTGATACACACACTACACTGGTATTTTATAGTTTGTGTTTTGTATAATCTGTTGGTTTATTTTATGTGGTGTGTGTTATATTAACTATTTAAGGTGTTTGCATTTTAAAGTGTGTGTGTATTATAAAAGGTGGGTGTGTTTTAATTTGTATACTTTCTAAGGTGTGGGTACTTTCTAAGGTGTGTGTCTGTGTGTACTTTATAAGGTGTGTGTCTTTGTGTACTTTATAAGGTGTGTGTGGGTACTTTATAAGGTGGCTGGGTACTCTATAAGGTGTGTGTGTGTGTGTGTGTGTGTGTGTGTGTGTGTGTGTGTGTGTGTGTGTGTGTGTGTGTGTGTGGGTACTTTATAAGGAGGTGGCTGGGTACTCTATAAGGTGTGTGTGTGTGTGTGTGTGTGTGTGTGTGTGTGTGTGTGTGTGTGTGTGTGTGTGTGTGTGTGTGTGTGTGTGTGTGTGTGTGTGTGTGTGTGTGTACTTTATAAGGTGTGTGGGGGTACTTAATAAGTTGTGTGTGTTTGTGTACTTTTTAAGGTGTGTGTGCTTTGTAAGGGGTGTGTGTGTTTGTGTACGTTATAAGGTTTGTGTGTGTACGTTATAAGGTGTGTGCGTGTGTGTACTTGATAAGGTGTGTGTTTGTGTACGTTATAAGGTTTGTGTGTGTACGTTATAAGGTGTGTGCGTGTGTGTACTTGATAAGGTGTGTGTTTGTGTACGTTATAAGGTTTGTGTGTGTACGTTATAAGGTGTGTGTGTGTGTACTTGATAAGGTGTGTGTTTGTGTACTTTATAAGGTGTGTGTGTGTGTACTTTATAAGTTGTGTGTGTACTTTATAAGTTGTGTGTCTGTGTGTACTTTATAAGGTGTGTGTTTGTGTACTTTGTAAGGCGTGTGTGTGTGTACTTTTATAAGGTGTGTGTACTTTATAAGGTGTGTGTCTTTGTGTGTACTTTATAAGGTGTGTGTGTTTGTACTTTATACGGTGTGTGTTTGTGTGTGCCAGGCGGTGGGGGAGCGGGACCAGGCGGAGAGGAAGAGGAAGGCGGAGATGGCCCGTCTCCGCAGGGAGAAGGTGATGGCCCAGATGTGTGAGATGCAGAAACACTTCATCAACGAGAACAAGGAGCTGTTTCAGCAGAGCCACGAGGACGTAGACCCCCCCGCCCCCGAGCACAGGTAAAACACACACACACACACACACACACACACACACCACACACACACACACACACACACACACAACACCACACACAACACACACACACACACACACACACAACACACCTCCTTCATTGCCCCTCACAGTGTCTACAGATCACAGTTCTATCACCTCACACACAGCCTGCTCACATCCCACACCCCACACTGTGTGTGTCCTCAGTGCCCCGCTGGCCGAGGACCCTGAGGTCCTGGTCTGCGTGGGGCCCCGTCTCCCAGGCCCAGGGCCCCGGCGCCGCCAGGTGGTCACCTGCATCCTGTGCCAGGAGGAGGAGGAGGTGCGGGCGGACGGCCGGGCCATGGTGCTGGCGGCCTTCCTCCAGAGATCCACCGTCCTGTCCAAGAACCGGACCCGCAAGCCCCCCAAGACCCAGGTAGGACGGGGAGGGCCGACACACTGGTAGAGGGGGCGTCGCTAGAGACTGGTAGAGGGGGCGGGGCTAGAGACTGGTAGAGGGGGCGGGGGCTAGAAACTGGTAGAGGGGCGGGGCTAGAGACAGGTAGAGGGGGAGGGGGCTACAGAAAGGTAGAGGGGGAGGGGTCTAGAGACAGGTAGAGGGGGAGGGGTCTAGAGACAGGTAGAGGGGGCGGGGCTAGAGACTGGTAGAGGGGCGGGGCTAGAGACTGGTAGAGGGGCGGGGCTAGAGACAGGTAGAGGGGAGAGGGGGCTACAGAAAGGTAAGGAGGGGGAGGGGTCTAGAGACAGGTAGAGGGGGAGGGTTTAGAGAAAGTTAGAGGGGGAGGGGCCACAGCCTGTCTTTATATTCTGATGTGATAACTGTTAACCAAACCGTCTTCTTCTTGCAGAGCACCATGATCCCCTCTTCATGCACCCTGACCTAGCCTTCGCCACGCACACCGCTAGCTGTGGACACATCATGCACGCCACCTGCTGGCAGCGGTAAGCTACTGCAGCAGAGCTCATGAAGCTATCAGGCTAGCTACAGAAGATGACTATCTATAATGGGTGCCCTGTAGGTTACTTTTTAAATACAATGGGTACTTTGAGGCGTAGTACTATGTATATGAATATGTAGTGCTGTACATTAATGAATATTAATACGCAGGTACCTGAGGGAGTAGTACTGTTTATAATGAGTACTCCCTCAGGTACTTTGAGGCGGTGCTACTGTGTATTAATGAGTACTCTCTCAGGTACTTTGAGGCGGTGCTACTGTGTATTAATGAGTACTCTCAGGTACTTTGAGGCGGTGCTACTGTGTATTAATGAGTACCAATGAGTACTTCCTCAGGTACTTTGAGGCAGTGCTACTGTGTATTAATGAGTTCTCTCTTCAGGTACTTTGAGGCGGTGCTACTGTGTATTAATAAGTACTAATTCGTACTCTCTCAGGTACTTTGAGGCGGTCTGCAGGCCAAGGAAGCAGCGCGTCGCAGCAGGTCTGCGCCGTCCACACCAGCTACGACGTGTTGGAACGGGAGTTCTCGGTCCGCTCTGTGTGAATGTCTCAGGCAACCACCGTCATCCCTGCTGCCCCACACACACAGGGTAACAAACCACACATAAGGAACACACAGTCAGACACACACAGGACACACGTGTGTGTGTTGTCAGACCGTGACGTTGACAACTAGTTAATTATGGAAACTGTTTGTGTGTCGTGGTGTGTTGATGTGGTGCTGCAAGCTGGGGGCGCAGGGGGGTACTATCTCAGCCAAGTCTACGAGGTCTGGATCAAGTCCAGCTGTCATCAAACAGCCAGTCCTGCTGGTCCCCCTAGTCCAGTGCCAGACCAGAACCAGCGGACCCAGTCCGGACCCCCCAGTCCCTCCCCCGACCAGAGCCAGCTGACCCAGGGTGAGCCGGTGAATCCACGCACTCTGCAGGGTTAGAATGTGACGCCATGTTTATCACTCTGAAGACTCAGGACTCACGTGTGTGTGTGTGTGTGTGTGTGTGTGTGTGTGTGTGTGTGTGTGTGTGTGTGTGTGGGTGTGGGTGTGTCAGATGTGGGGGCCAGTGCTCCCGAGGGCTCCTCCGTCGACCTTCCCATCGCTGCTGCAGAAGGGTCCTCCGTCGACGGTCCAATCAGGTGAGACTTTGAACCGAGCTTTTCTGATTGGGCTGACAGGCCTTGACACACCCCACCGGGGACCCCCTTAGAGCAACGTGTGTGTTATGTGTGTGTGCAGCCCCTATCTCCAAGAGCAGCTCAGGGGAATGATCACACGGTGGGACTGCCACCTCAAGTGGGGGCCTGAAGTTCCACCCCAACGACCAGACCCCCGGTGCCGGTCATGTCTGGGCCAGCTGCGCACTACCACCATTCACGGCACCATAGTGTGTACCACACACACACACACACCACAACACCACACACAACACACACAAACACACACCCACACACACACACAACACACACACACCCCACACACAAACCACACACACACACACAACACACCACCACACACAAGCGGTTTGGTTGAATGTTGTCATGGCAAAGGCGTTGGCGTGTTGTCGTGGCGACAGCACGGGTAACGATCAACATTGTATTCATGTGTCTCCAGAGAGGCTGCTCACAGACGAGGGGAGAAAAGCCGCTGTTTGGAAGTTTACCTGCAGACAGGTCGAGGCACACAGGCAGTACACAGACAGGCCACGGACAGGTGAGAACACAGACAGTACCACAGACAGGTGAGAGCACACAGACAGGTTACTTCAGACAAGGTGAGACAACCACAAGACAGGCACACAGACAGGTGAGACACACACAAACACAGGGTACCTCAGCGAGATGCCACAGACAGGTCAAGAGCACACAAACAAGGTAACAGACAGACAGGTAAAAGCAGGTGACAGCCACAGAGACAGGTACACAGGCAGACAGGTAAGACCCAATACAGGACACAAGGTTACACAGACAGACAGTGGGCAGAGAACAGACAAACATCGAAGGTTTCTGTGTGTGTTGCGTAGTTTTGTCATGTGTGTTTTTGTGTGTTGTATAGTGGGTCATGTGTGTCTTGTGATTGTGCAGTTTGTCCTGTGTGTTGTGTAGTGGTCCTGTGTGGTCATGTAGTGTTGTGTAGTCCTCATGTGGTGTGTTTGTGTCACAGGAATGACTGGTCTGAGGCTCACTGGCCCGGTTCGGTTCTGCCTGCTGGACGGCCGCCCCTCAGAGCACCGTACAGACCCACTTCACCAGGCTGCTGTCAGGTCCGCACCTATAAACATGCACACGATCACGCACACAAAGACACACACACAAACACACACACTGACTGGTTGATAGTGTTTCATTTGACTGAGTATACTGTGTGTGTGTGTGTGTGTGTGTGTGTGTGTGTGTGGTCGTGTGTGTGTGGTGTCTGTGTGTGTGTGTGTGTTGTGTGTGTGGTGTGTGTGTGTGTGGTGTGTGGTGTGTGTGTGTGTGTGTGTGTTGTGTGGTGTGTGTAGCTCTGGTTCCAGGTGCGAGGGCTACAAACACTCCATGTATCCTGGACATCGACATGTTCCACCTGCTGGTCAGTCTGCCTCTCCTGTAGCTCTAATTGTAGATCTACCTGTAGCTCTACATGTACCTAGAGGGTAAAGGTAGAGTCCTCTACCTCTCCCTGCAACTCTACCTCTCTCTCTGCAACTCTACCTCTCTCTCCCTCTCTCTTTTTAACACCTCTCTCTCACTCTACCCCTCTCTCTCTCTCACTCTACCTCTCTCTCTCTGTCACTCTACCTCTCTCTCCCTCTCTCTTTTTAACACCTCTCTCTCTCACTCTACCTCTCTCTCTCTGTCACTCTACCTCTCTCGCCCCCAGGTTTCCAGTGTGTTCTCCTACAGTTCTGTCCAGAAGTTGGACCAATCAGAGAAGTGTTCATTAGGCTCCGCCCAGCTGCACCTGCTGCACCTGGCCACTGTCGCTCACCTGGTCCAGATACTCATCACCTCTGTCCCAGGTACACACACACACACACACACACACACACACACACACACACACACACACACACACACACACACACACACACACACACACACAATGGGACTGAAGTGTGTGTGTGTGTGTTCAGCAGACTCCTCCATGGACCAGGAGGAGGTGTGTGCATCAGAGGAGGAGGAGATGACCTTTCACCTCTACAACGACCTCCGAACCGGCTGACAGGTCAGGACCACGTCACACCACGGGCGTCAGAGGTCTTCACGGGCCGTGTCCTGTAGGGGACGTCGGTGTCCTGGGGAGGAACCCGGGCTTCCTACCAGGGCCCTTTGTTTCTTCTAAGATTGGGGAGACTTATTTCTGTGACCACTGATAAACTGACGTGAATACTATGAGACCATCGTTATAAGACAAATGATAAACGTTTAAATAAAAAGTTTTTTTTTGGGTTCACAGGGGCCTTTAAAACACCCTTGGTGATTGATATTCTACATTGATTTCCATAATTTTCAGATTAAATAATTGATTATTAACAAGCTTCAATCTTGAGAAGTAATAAAAAGTGATTCATTAATAAAGCAATGTAATCCGATCGAGCCGCACAATTTTTATTCTATAGATCGGTTTAAATTTGTGTGTGCTCCAGTGGCGTTACTGGAGTGTCTATCTAGATCTAACCATTCAGGGTTTTTTTTTGTAATTTATTTTTTAATTGATATTTTTGGTGTCAAAACATTTTCAACATCATTCATCACAAAGTTCTGTGTGTGCTCTCCATGCACATGAATAGTACGCTTGAAAAAATTATTTTAAAAAGTACACACATACCAACACAATACCTAAAATAAAATACAAAGTAAAAAAGAAACAGTAGAACAGTTGGGGAGTAGTCTGTTTCTAACCATCAGTTTGTGTGTCCAGCAGTGCGTTGCCAGAGGTGTCGTCAGGCTGGCAGCTGTGGAGGTGTGTCCAGTCAGGGCTCCTCCCCTTCCTCCGCTCGGCAGCCATCTTCTTCCACCACCTCAACGCCGTGGAAACGCCCCCCGACCTCCACGGTACCGCCCCCTCACCAGGGTCGTAACGTTGTGTTGTTGGGTTGTGTCGTAACGGGTTATTGTGGGTCGATGTTGTGTGTAAGCCTGTGTTGTAATCGTTTTAACGTTGTGTTTTTGTTTAGCTTTGCGTTGTAACGTGTTGTTGTGTTGCAGTGGCGGGGCCGGGCCAGTGGGAGGCGCTGTGCTCCTACCTCAGTCTGCCCAGCAACCTGCTGCAGCTCTACTACAGAGAGGGGAGCGTGATGGAGGCGCTGCTGCAGGGGTAACAGACAGACACACACACACAGACAGACACGCACTCCCACACAAACTGACACACACAAGCTCACAGACAGACAGACACACACAAGCTCACAGACAGACAGACAGACACACACACGAGCTCACAGAAAGACAGACACACACATGAGCTCACAGACAGACACACACACATGACTTCACAGAGGAACGCACAGACGCACACGCTTGCGCACATACACACAGGAGTTTGGTTGGCCTCATCTCTCCTAGCAGCGATAAAAATGAGGTAGAGCATCATCCTAAAGACATGCTCACACATTGTGTCCCCATGGCAACACCCAGGGTTAGATGATCTGGGTGTGAAGTGGAGTAATGAGTGTTCCTCCGTCCTGCCGTCCTGCCCTCTAGGGTGGTGCTCTCACCCCAATCTCAGACAGACGCTCCAGGGAGCAGCTCCTCTCATCAGGTAAGAGGGGGAGGTGGGGTTAGACAGTACAGACAGGTCGTTAAGGAGCAGGTAGGGGTTAGACAGTACAGACAGGTCGTTAAGGAGCAGGTAGGGGTTAGACAGTACAGACAGGTCGTTAAGGAGCAGGTAGGGGTTAGACAGTACAGACAGGTCGTTAAGGAGCAGGTAGGGGTTAGACAGTACAGACAGGTCGTTAAGGAGCAGGTAGGGGTTAGACAGTACAGACAGGTCGTTATGGAGCAGGTAGGGGTTAGACAGTACAGACAGGTCGTTAAGGAGCAGGTAGGGGATAGAAAGTACAGACAGGTCATTAAGGAGCAGGTAGGGGTTAAACAGTACAGACAGGTCGTTAAGGAGCAGGTAGGGTTAGACAGGACAGACCAGGTCGTTAGTTAGGAGCAGGTAGGGGTAAATAGTACAGACAGGTCGTTTAAGGAGCAGGTAGGAGTGTTAGACAGTACAGACAGTTTGTTAAGGAGCAGGTACGGGTTAGACAGTACAGACAGGTCGTTAAGGAGCAGGTAGGGATAGGACACGTTACAGACAGGTCGTTAAGGAGCAGGTAGGGGTTTAGACAGTCCAGAACAGGTCGTTAAGGAGCAGGTAGGGGTTAGACAGTACAGAACAGGTCGTTAAGGAGCAGGTAGAGGTTAGACAGTACAGACAGATCGTTAAGGGCAGGTAGGGGTTAGACAGTCCAGACAGGTCGTTAAGGAGCACAGGTAGGGGTTAGACAGTACAGACAGGTCGTTAAGGAGCAGGTAGGGGTTAGACAGTGGTTGACGGTTTGTCTCTTGTAGTTTCCCCAGAGAGTCCAACCAGGCTGATCGACCTTCCCAGACGACTACAGCGCCCTGATCAACCAGGCCTCCAGCTTTCACGTGAGAACACACCGCCATCGCCAAGATATTCATTAGATATAGTGTATGTAATGTGTGTGTGTGTGAGTTTGTCTAAGGTGTTTGTGTGTGCAGGTGTCCGCGGTCGGGGGGCGATAAGTCACGCGCCCCCACCCTGTGCCTGGTGTGCGGCGCCCTGCTGTGCTCCCAGAGCTACTGCTGCCAGACGGAGGTGGAGGGCCACGACGTGGGAGCCTGCACCGCCCACACCTACAGCTGTGGGGCCGGCCTGGGGCTGTTCCTCAGGTGACCCCCCCCCCCCGACACCTGACCTCTGGCCCCTTACCTCACCTGACCCACGACCCCTTACATCTGACCCCTAACATCTGACCCCTGACCTCTAACATCTGACCCCTTACATCTGACCCCAAACATCTGACCCCTAACATCTGACCCACGACCCCTAACATCTGACCCCTTACACCTGAATATTGGATGTGAAAACTTTATCACCATAGTTAGGTGAGTTCTCCAAGCAGCGTTCAACTATTGTTCTAATAGTTTTATTTTTTTTTTATTATATATATAGTTATAAGTTTTATTCTTTCTTTCTTTATTATTATCTACAAACTTTGGGACCTATCTCCTTGCTCAATTTTTCACCTAGAGACTCAATTCAAATTTTAAAATATTCAGAATAGCTTGGAATCGCGTGCGCGGATTTTTTAAAATATTTTATACTTTTTAAGATATTTTACTTTTAAAATATTATCTTTTTTTTAACATGGGAGTCAATGGGATGACGGCAGAGCCGTCCTCTGGTACTTAAACTGTTTAAGACGTAACTAAATCAATTTTCAACCGTTTATCTTTGTTCAAATCTCCACACTTGTATCTTCCATAATATCTAAACGGAATTTCGATATCATTTAAACTTTCTTCAGAATCACAGTTAACGTTTCAAACTGTCATATTCTACAGTTGGTCCCATTGAAGCCGTCTGCCCATTCTGACACTTAAATTACTTAAGACCTCATAACTCGGTCAAATTTCCACCGCTTACCCTCGTTCAAACCATTATACAAATCAACACACTAATATCCAAACGGAATTTCGATATCATTTAAACTTTATTCAGAATCACAGTTTTAGTTTAATACCGGCTCACGCTGGAGCGTGAGGACGCTCAGGCAGTGTTGCCAGATTGGGCGTTTTACACACGCACGTGCACACGCACGCAGAAACTTCAGAACTCTAAGCAATAGAGAAAACGTTACACATTAGTACTCACACACACACGCACACATGCACACGGGCAGGGCAATGCATTTGACGCTTCAGATTCTTCAGTTCAATCCATTTCACATTTCTGCCTTTTTAGCAATGCCTTGCGCTTTTCATCCAGCTGTCACTTTATTGGTTTCCAACCATGTACTTTTTCTTAAATGATGTTCATGTGTTTATGTGTTTATGTTCGTGTGTGTGTGTGTGTGTGTGTGTGTGTGTGTGTGTGTGTGTGTGTGTGTGTGTGTGTGTGTGTGTGTGTGTGTGTGTGTGTGTGTGCAGGGTGAGTGTGTGTGTGTGTGTGTGTGTGTGTGTGTGGTGTGTGTGTGTGTGTGTGTGTGCAGGGTGAGGGAGAGTCAGGTGTTGTTCTTAGCAGGGAAGACTAAAGGCTGTTTCTACCCTCCACCCTACCTGGACGACTACGGAGAGACTGACCAGGGCCTGAGGTACACAACACACTACACAACGTCACTACACAACACTACACACTACCTGGACGACTACGGAGAGACCGACCAGGGCCTCAAGTACACACAAGTACACTGCTGACTACACAATGTACTACACACTACTAGTAAGTACTCAAAACCTCATCTGTGTAATAAAGTGTGTGTGTGTGTGTGTGTGTGTGTGTGTGTGTGTGTGTGTGTGTGTGTGTGTGTGTGTGTGTGTGTGTGTGTGTGTGTGTGTGTGTGTGTGTGTGTGTGTGTGTGTGTGTGTGTGTGTGTCGTCTCTCGTGTAGGCGGGGTAACCCCCTTCGCCTCTGTCCTGAGCGCTACCGTAAGATCCAGAAGCTGTGGCAGCAGCACAGCGTCACCGAGGAGATCGGCCACGCCCAGGAAGCCAACCAGAGCCTGGTGGGCATCGACTGGCAGCACCTCTAACGCCTGGCCCCGCCCCCCCACCCCGCCTGTGGCTCCGCCTCCGACCTTGCCAGCTTTCAGGAACAAACTGCTTTTATATCTGGAAATTATGGGATGTTTCAATGCTGATCATTCAATCACTCTCTACCGCCCCCCACCCCCCCGCTCCTCCTCCAGATGGCTGCATGGTACTTTAGTGCAGCTCTATCTGCTGTTTACATTCAACAATATAGCACAATGTCCCGAGTGTGTGAGTGTGTGAGTGTGTGTGTGTGTTAAACAAGCAGTGAATCTCTGTTATGCTCCTGGTGTGAGGTGTGTTTCTTACTGCTCCGGTAGAGAGACCAGTGCTTACCAGCAAGAGAGAGAGACTATGGACTCCAATACAAACAGAAACGTATCAATTCAGTGTGTGATGATGGAGCCCCAGTCTCTCTCTCTCTCTCTCTCTCTCTCTCTCTCTCTCTCTCTCTCTCTCTCTCTCTCTCTCTCTCTCTCTCTCTCTCTCTCTCTCTCTCTCTCTCTCTCTCTCTCTCTCTCTCTCTCTCTCTCTCTCTCTCTCTCTCTCTCTCTCTCTCTCTCTCTCTCTCTCTTGCTCGCTCATCACATCTGATGTGTTAATATGTGAATTATTGTATTATATTGTATAAGAATAAAATGATTTCAAACCTGCCCCGACGTGTGCTGTGGTTGGTTGTGTCCGACGTCCAATCTAGTTCTCCCTCCAGGATGAGGGCGTGGCCAGCAGATAGAGCCTGCTCCTGATTGGCTGTTATGCAGACAATCATGTTGGTACCCTGATGTGCTTATGTTGCTTCGCTCTAAAGAGTTACAAAGTCAGATTTGTTTTTTTGTGAATTCAAATATACATATAGTGAGTTTCTCACTTATATATGGTAAGAATATTAATGTTTTTTCATGTTAGGTATTTTTGTATGGATAAATATTGCAAATAATGCTGCCTGTGCTTCTGATCTTGTCTTCAACAAACCTAATTGTGTTCGCAATCTTTTTCAATACTCTTGCTCATTTAGTCTCCTAGCCCTGTGTCTCCTAGCTCTGTCGCCTAGACTCTCCTAGCTCTGTCTCCTAGCTCCTCGTATTCTTTCCCTGGAGCCTAAGCAGCTTAGCACTGCGGCCCTGAGCTGATAATGGACTTGTGCAACGTGTTCTTAGAATACCAGGACCGCTGTAAGTCACTTGACCTCCTCTACTGTCACTCATCCTCCACAAGGTGTGTGTGTGTGTGGTGGAGGTGTGTTTTAAGGGAGTGTGTATGGTGTGCTGAGCTGTCCAGGTCTTGGACTTCCAAAGTCACCTGCCCACCCATTGGCTTAAGCTCTAATCCAATCAGGTGAGAGCAGCGTTGCCATGACAAATGGCTGGGTCCTAATGCGGCAGAGTTGACCTTAGCTGGACACTTATGCTACGTCACTCTTGACTCAAGAGTCTTGAGTTCATCACATTCACTCTTACACACACTTCAACACACACACACTCAATCTCTCCAACACGCACACTCTTACACAAACTCTCCAACACAAAGTCTTACACACACTCTTACACACACTCCAACACACAATCTTAGACACTCTTATTTACATTCTCATACACACACTCACACACACACACTGTCAACAAGGCAGAAAGAAGGAGGCTGCAGGCGTTTTCATACGATGTCTTTATAGACAGGAGCAGCTACCGTCCTGCCGACCAACAACACAGCAAAACAACTCTCAGAATGACACACACCTGCTCACATAAATACACTCTCCTCTTAGACTCGTTAGGGACTCTTGTTAGGGACTCTCGTTAGGACTCTCGTTAAGGACTCTTGTTAAGACTCTCGTTAAGGACTCTCGTTAAGGACTCGTTAGGGCTCTCGTTAGGACTCTCGCTAAGGACTGGACTACTTAGGGAATTGCTTGGATGCTGGGTTTCTGTTCAGGGTGGGATGGTAAAAAACAAACAAAAAAAGAACATCAAACCTTTGTGGTGACCCCAAAACACCCCCCTCCCCCACAACACTCACCTCCTCCCCCCCCCCTATCACCCACCTCCCCCACAACACTCACCTCCTCCCCCCCACCTCCTCCACAACACTCACCTCCTCCTCACACCTCCTCCACAGGTGGAGGAGAGAGGGGGGATCGTGGGAGTGGTTGGGGGGGAGCGCTGTGCTGTAAGCTGCCATAGGAAGGTCAGTCTCCCCCTCCCCCTCCCCCCCCCCCCCCCCCCAACATCAACAAGCTGGTGACCTCATCAAGATGGAGGCTGTCGTATTTACAGTGAGTTTCTACTGAAGAGCTCCAAACACTTTGAAAAATATGTTTTTTAAATATATTTACACATGTATTTTTATGGAAGGTATAAACAACACTTGGAGCCTTCAAGCTACTGGATTTAGCTGGTCATCAAAATTTAAATCTCATTGAAAATGTTACAATTTTCTCATGTTATACAGTTTGAAAGGTTGTGTAATTAAATTTGCTTACATGTATGCATGTGTTGTAACAGTGTGTGTGTTTATTGTCATATGAATGTGTGTGGGATGTGTTTTTGTGTGTGTATTGCTCTATGAATCTGTATGCGTGTAACGATGTGTGTTGTGATAGTGTGTGTGTGTGTGTGTGTGTGTGTGTGTGTGTGTGTGTGTGTGTGTGTGTGTGTGTGTGTGTGTGTGTGTGTGTGTGTGTGTGTGTGTGTGTGTGTGTGTGTGTGGGTGTATTGTTCTATAATTATTGTGTGTTTTGACAGTGTGTGTGTGTGTGTGTGTGTGTGTGTGTGTGTGTGTGTGTGTGTGTGTGTGTGTGTGTGTGTGTGTGCGTGTGAAAGGTGTTAGTGGGAGGAGCCTTCCTGGATCCTCCCGGTCCAGAGGTTCTGGCCAAGGAGGGGGCGGAGCAGACCTCAGTCCTTGAGTGGGTGGGGCTCAGGCGGCGGGCTCCTCCCCGCCCTCCACCTGGTTGGTTTTCACCAGGCTCTTCATGGAGGCCAGCAGGTCGGAGAAGGTCTCCTTCACGCCCTTCTCCAGCAGCCAACCCTCGCTCTCGCTCTCCGGGTTCTCCGGGTCTGTCAGGGACTCCAACGCAGTCGTCAGGTACTTCAGCCCCGCCATATCAAGAGACTGAAACAAGATACAGCTGCTCACACACCTGGGGCTCACCTGGTCACACTATACCAACACCTGGGCCTCACCTGCTCACACTCTACCAACACCTGGGCCTCACCTGCTCACACTCTACCAACACCAGGACCTCACCTGGTCAGACTCCAAAACCTGCGCCTCAGGTGGGTCTCACCTGGTCATGCATCTGATCACACACCTGGTCACACACCTGGTTACACACCTGGTCACACACCTGGTCACACTCTACCATCACCTGGTCACTAACTACAACCCCTGGTACCACACCTAGTCACATACCTGGTCCTCACCTAGTCAGACTCCATTGGTTGAACAAGGCACTAGCACTGCCAGGGTCAGCCGTTTGGATTCCAGTGGGGCTAGCCATGTTAATAAGGTCACCTGGCTAATCACTCACTATTGCATTTGATGTTTCGGATTGGCTCAGATCGGTGAGCAGTGAGCTTTCACCAGATTCAGCTGGTCAGGGTGATGTTGTGCTTGCTTGATAATGCGTAGTAGTGAAGCGTCCAATCAGGTGTAGCCCGCGGCCCGCCGTAACTTCAAGTGAATTAAAAAGATAACCATGTTTTCCGTGACTCCGGTCCCAGGAGAGCAGTCTTTATCCGCTGTCGGTTCCACTCAGGGTAAACTCCCGTTGACCCACATGCTGACCTACTTCTCACTCTGCTTCCCAGAACTCCGCTCCCCCGAACGCCATGTGGCTCTGAGGCTAACGCTAGCACCTAGCTAATCATGAACCGGGGCTACCTAGAGGGTCTACACACAACATGCAGCCTTGAGACAGACCCCAGGCCCCCCAACCCTGACCACATCCCCCCAACCCTGACCACACCCTGACCACCCCCACCTGACCACAGCCTCCAGCCCCCCAACCCTGACCACAGACAGCCCCCCCAACCCTGACCACACATCCCCCCAACCCTGACCACAGCAGCCCCTCAACCCTGACCACAGCCTCCAGCCCCCCCAACCCTGACCACAGCCTCCAGCACCCTGACCAAATCCCCCCAACCCTGACCACAGCCTCCAGCCCCTCCAACCCTGACCACAGCCTCCAGCCCCCCCAACCCTGACCACAGCCTCCAGCCCCTCCAACCCTGACCACAGCCTCCAGCCCCCCCAACCCTGACCACAGCTTCAAGCCTCCCCAACCCTGACCTACAGCCTCCCCAAGACTGACCCCAGCCTCAAGCCTCCCCAACCCTGACCACAGCTGACATGAGTCTCTACTGGTTAAGCAAGAGCCTGTCTTTATAGATGCACCCGGGGTAAGTCTGCTCCTATAAACAAGGAAAACCATGTTTGTTTGTTTGTTTGCCTCAAGGTATGGCCGGTAGTTTCACCAGCCATAGAAGCTGGGGCAACAGGTGATGTGATACCGATCAGGCATACCTGTGTTGTCAATCAACCGATGGTGTCATTCTAGTCTTCAAAGCTCCCTGCTATGCTAGCTATGCTCATACCGTTGAACACCATGCTTTTATGCTAGCTAGCCTCTACCTCTTTGACCACAGATTAATAACAGTAGCTAGACTCCACCTCTTTGACCATAGCCTAATAATGCTAGCTAGCTCCTAGCTCCCCTTCCATGCTAGCTGGGTGTTACCTCCAGGAGGATGGTGAAGATGATCAAGGCTCCGATGCTGTTCATGATGCCGCCGTAGTACGCCACAAGGGACTCCCGACAGCCTCGCGTCCAGATGTTGAGCTCCTCGATGCGGTGGTCGTAGTCGTAGTGGGCGGAGTTGTTGGTCAGGTGGTGCTGCAGGCAGGGCCGGGGAGAGCCGGGGTTACAGCAGCTGAACGGAACGCTGTCCATCAGGAACTTCTGCTCCACGTTGCTCATCACGCGGCTGGGGGGAAGGAGGCCGGGGTTAGCATCGTTAGCATTGGTAGCGTTGTAGCGGACCGCTCACACAGAAACTACTAAAACACATTTGGAACCGTCGCTCGGAGAGAATGAGGCTGATAGGTCAGCTGTGTTCTTTATGCTGGTCCCTCTGCTGGAGTCATTTATTCTATAGATTATAAACAGCATGTATGAGCAGGCATATCTAAAACGTACAACACGTCACATGAGACAAGGCTTAAAGGACCCCAACCCTGGGATCAGGGGAGGTCTGTGATTGGGCGGAGCCTGCGGCAGTAAAGTAAGATTACAGGAATATCCCCTTGTTGCTATCGTCAGAGAGCAAGCGATGGAGGTATCTTCTAAGTTCATTATGCAGTGGAGCACGCTATCTCATGTGTCAACATCTGAGATCCTCTTACGCAGGGCACCCAGGGGAGCTTCCTCTGGCCGGGACGGTGTTGGCTGTGAGAGTGGGAGGGATTAAAGGTTTTACCTTTGAAACAACATGGCGGCACCTTCCCTTTCCTCGATGACTCCCCCCCCCCCCCCCCCCTTCTCATCATATATCTCATGTGATGAAGCTCATGTTTCAGGACTCCTTCTGGATCTGCGACCCAGCGCGTTGTTCTGCCCTGAAGCCCTCAGAGAAGACTCTGCTCATCTCACAGAGCACCATTAGCTCATCAGAGGTGTGCGTTTGTCTAATTAAAGCCTGTCGTGCGAGAAGCTAGTAAGCTGAAGCTAAGTGAGCATGAGATCTTGCTGGATTATGGACTTATTGGAAGCTCCCCAGCTCTGACCTCCTCTGTTCCTCCTCCTCCTTAAGACCTGCCTCATTTATCCTATCCTGACCC
>OLKM01001488.1:106521-111521 GCA_900291075.1 Melanogrammus aeglefinus
ACACACACACACACACACACACACACACACACACACCCAAAGACATCTCCTTATGTGAGTCAGTGGGCTGATCAAGGAGGAAGTGTTATTAGTAACTTATTGGTCTAGGAGGAGTTCATGGGTGTAATGTGATTGCAGCTCAGCTCTCTGTTCTATCACAATGAGTCTGACCTAGTTCAGAGCTCTGCAGCGTTCAGCTCTGGGAAGGGATGATGTGTTAACCCTACTGACCTCTACAGTACTGACCTCTAGTACTGACCACTACAGTAGTGACCTCTACCGTACTGACCTCTACAGTAATGACCTCTACAGTAGTGACCTCTACCTTACTGACCTCTACAGTACTGACCTCTACAGTACTGACCTCTACAGTACTGAGCTCTACAGTACTGAACTCTACAGTAGTGACCTCTACCTTACTGACCTCTACAGTACTGACCTCTACAGTACTGATGTCTACAGTACTGACCTCTACAGTACTGATCTCTACAGTACTGACCTCTACAGTAGTGAGCTCTACAGTAGTGAGCTCTACAGTACTGACCTCTACAGTTCTGATCTACAGTACTGACCTCTACAGTACTGATCTCTACAGTACTGACCTCTACAGTACTGACCTCTACAGTAGTGAGCGCTACAGTAGTGAGCTCTACAGAACTGACCTGTACAGTAGTGAGCTCTACATTAGTGAGCCCTACAGAACTGACCTCTGCAGAACTGACGTCTACAGTACTGACCTCTGCAGTAATAACCTATGTGGAAGTGAGCTCTCCATTAGTAATGAATAGTCAGCTCTGTATTACTGATGCTGCAGTCAGCTCTATAGTACTGAGCTCTACAATAGTGAGCTCTATGATATTGAGTTCTATAGTAGTGAGCTCTGTATTACTGATGCTGCAGTCAGCTCTACAGTAGTGAGCTCTAAAGTAGTGGGCTCTATAGTAGTGAGCTCCACAGTAGTCCCCACTATAGTAGTTAACTCTATATTAGTGAGCTCTATAGTAGTCCGCTCTATAGTAGTGAGCTCTATAGTAGTCCGCTCTATAGTAGTGAACTCTATAGTAGTGAGCTCTATAGTAGTCCGCTCTATAGTAGTGAGCTCTATACCTAGAGCATCAGATGTGTATGTGTGTTTGTGTGTCCGTGTGCGTGAATCCATGCATGTGTCCATGCATGTGTGTATGTGTGTTTAGACTGATGGTCGAAGTCAAGACACACCAAGACTGCTGATGACTCACAAATAGACACCCTTTAAAACCACACAGACATCTCACTCTCTTTCACACATAGTTACACACACACACACACAATCTGAGGTCAGAGACGGTGGGACATGGTGAGATACGGGGTCGTGTGAAATCTAATATGCTGAGGAATGTAGAACATCTAGAGAGAGGGTTTGTGTGTGTGTCTCCTCTCCTCTCTCTTGTCCTCCTCTTCTCACCTCCTTTCTGTTGTCCTCCTCTCTCCTCCTCTCCTCTCTCCTCTCCCCTTCCTCTTATCTCCTCTCCTCGGTTGTATTTAGTGCTTTGAAGAGGTTGTCCATGATTCACCTGTAGCTTTCCCCAACGCACACGCCACACACACACATATACACGCACGCATCCCCCCCTCCCCCCCAGCAGGGGCCAGGGTGTTTACGAGGCTGTTAAGTGGCAGCTTGTGATGATGTCTTAATGGCATCATTAACTCCTTAGACAACGCAGAACGGCAACTATGTAAGCACAGACACTTGCAGTTAGCACAGCCGCTAGCAGCTAGAAGCACGGACTCTAGCGGCTGGTAGCATGGACACTAGCAGCAAGTAGCATGGACACTAGCAGCAAGTAGCACGGCCGCTAGCAGCTAGAAGCACAGCCGCTAACACAGACACACACACACACACACACACACACACACACACACACACACACACACACACCACACCGCACACACACACAACACTACACATCACAACACACACACACACACACACACACACACACACACACACAGGGCCGTAGCACCAAATTCTGGGCCCTATATACAAGAGGTACTGATGGGCCCCCCCCAAATTCCCCCTACCAGCCCCCTGCACAGATTTGTTGACAGGGGGGGGGACAATTGTTGACAGGGGGGGAGGGGGGGTTGGAGGAAGATTGTTGAGGGGAGGGGGGGCTCCTGCCACTAGGGGGTGGTGGAAAATTTGAATGAAATTGTTTTTTTTTTCATGGGCCCCCCTCTGCCTTGGGCTCCCCCAAGCCTGCCCCCTTTACACCCGCAGGCCGTCGGCTCTGCGCACACACATACACACACACACACAGACGAAGGACAGAGGAGACATATTTATCCACAATATCACCCAATCAACTCAATACACAAACAGTAATACTCTCTCTGTGTGTGTGTCTCTCTCTCTCTCTCTCTCTCTCTCTCTCTCTCTCTCTCTCTCTCTCTCTCTCTCTCTCTCTCTCTCTCTCTCTCTCTCTCTCTCTCTCTCTCTCTCTCTCTCTCTCTCTTGCTCTCTCTCGCTGAGTCTCTCAGTCTCTCTTTATCTCATCTCTTTCTGTGGGTGGACATGATGCTTATTGCAGCGGGTTAAGTGCATGCACAGACACACCAAGGCACACACACACACACACACACACACACACACACACACACACACACACACACACACACACACACACACACACACACACACACACACACACACACACACACACACACACACACTACACACAATTGAGTTTATAGTGTGTTCAAAGAAAAATCCCAGTTTTTTTATTGCGTGCGTCTGGGTGTCGGTGGTTGATACATTCCTGTTGTTAAATTGAGCTTTGTTTTTGGGAATCTCTGGAGAAAAAAAATTGGAAGAGAGGGACAAAGGCCCTCACTGGGGGTCATACATTCCTGTCGCTAATCCGTCAGCCAATTGTGATGCAGAGCGTTTTAATTAAGGGAGCCGTTTGAGGGGACGTCGGTCCGTTCTCCTTATCTTAGAGCAGAGGATTAGTCCTCCTCCCACCGCAGCGGCGCTCCGGCGGGAAACTCAAAGAAGAACCAAAGTTACGCAGGATGATGTTCCCGAACACACACACACACACACACACACACACACACACACACACACACACACACACACACACACACACACACACACACACACACACACACACACGCACACGCACACGAACACGCACTGCACGGCACGCTCACACGCGTAACACACACAAACATAAACACACACCCACGCACGCAAACGCGCCCCGTGGCCTGCGGTCGGTAATGAGGGTCGGCGGGGGTCCGTCCAGCGGTATTCCGGTGAACGATGACGTCATAACGGCAGGTTCACGAGGACCGCCGTTCGGTCCGGAGGAGTCCGCCTCGCGCACCGCACGGAGCCACAGACGCAGTCGCGTGGCTGTTCACCACTTTCTCTCTCCGGTCCTCCCGTAACGTCTGCTCGGGATCCGCAGCCCGGAGCGTAATGACGTAATGATGCCCTCAGCCCTCAGCCCGCGCCGGGGCCGGAGACGAGTGGTCATTCGGTTACCCCGGCTACCCCGGTTAACCATGACATTATCATATAATAACCAGAACATTATCATATACACAGTATATTAATAACCAGTACATTATTAACCAGTGCATTATCATACAACCAGTCCACAGGTGCACTCTGGGTAATGTGGTCCGAAGCTCTCTCTACCTCCGTGTCCTCGGGGCGGAAAGACGACCACAGTCAGCTGTCACTCACCCTGCGTCACTCTGTGTGTGTGTGTGTGTGTGTGTGTGTGTGTGTGTGTGTGTGTGTGTGTGTGTGTGTGTGTGTGTGTGTGTGTGTGTGTGTGTGTGGTGTGCTGTGTGTGTGTGGGTGGCGTGGGTGGGTGGGTGGTGGGTGGGTGTGTGTGTGGTGTGTGTTGTGTGTGTGTGTGTGTGTGTGTGTGTGTGTGTCCGCGCGCGCGCGCGCGTCTCTGGGACTGAGTGTGAGAGAGGGAGGGAGTGAGACAGGGAGGGGGGGTAATGACTCGTGCTGCTCGAGCCTTGCCGTCTGCGGACCACAACCTGGCGAGCAGCCGTTAGCGGGGTATCGAACCCGCGCTCAGCATGAGGACGGCCGCGCACGAGACTCGGACCGCGTCGTAGACGGGCTCCATGTTCCCGCTCGAGGAGCTGATGAAGAGGAGGAGGAGGCTCGCAGTGGTGGCGGGCTTGTGTCTCTCCTTCTTCCTCGCGACGTGGATGAGTCTCCTCCCCGCGCCCCCCGGGCTCGAGCCCCGGGCTGCCGGCGGGGGCACCGCCCGGTTCTACCGGGAGAAACACGCGCGCTCTCCCGGCGACACGGGAGACTCGCGCCTCCACGTCGGCGAGACTGCGAATCCGGCCGGTGAGCCCGAGACCCCCGTGGACCCCGCGGGGAGCCTTCGCGAGCTGGAGCTTCAGATCCGCGAGCGCTACGATGAAGTGTTACGGTACCGACACCAACTCCAGGCGCGGCGGCCGGGGCACGCGGACCCTGGCCGGCCGCTCGAGAGGAGGAGGCTGATGGACTCAGAACCGGGAGACGGCGGGGACCCGGCCCGGGCCCAGGAAAAATCCACCGGTGGACCCACCGGGACCAACGGTGGACCCACCGGGACCAACGGTGGACCCACCGGGACCAACGGTGGTCCTGGTTTGTCCAGCGGGGGTTCCGCGCTTGGCTGCGGCAGCCTGGCCGCCGTGACGGACGTGCGGTACCTGGGCTCCGGCTACACCAAGGCGGTGCACCGGGCGGCTCTGAACCGCAGCCTCTCCGTGGCGCTCAAATCGGTGGACCTCGCTGGACACGACATGGAGACCTGCGCGAGACGCTACGGGGACACCGGGGCCTGCTACCGGCTCTCCTCCTTCAAGATCATCAAGGAGATGGTCCTGATGGAGACCCTGCAGCACCCCAACGTGCTCAAGGTACTAGACTGCGACCTAAACATCTAGTTCACTAATCTAATGTAACTAGGACTATCCAGATATAGGCC
>OLKM01001488.1:114021-125519 GCA_900291075.1 Melanogrammus aeglefinus
GACACAAACACACACGCACACATGGTCTCATGGTCAGGTTGCTGTTAAGCTGTAGTAGTTCAGTAGCTGTTCGTTGTTATGACGACAGAGGGAGTCTCCAGCCTCACTGGTCCTGATCCTTATCGCCATGGGGATGCGCTTCAATTACTGCCTCCCACTTCCTGTGATCCCCAGACCTCATCTGTGTTTGTGTGTGTGTCTGTGTGTGTCTATGAGTCTGTGTGTGTGTGTTTGTGTGTGTGCGTGTGTCTCTGCGTGTGCTTGTGTGTGTGTGTGTGTGTGTGTGTAGATCTGTCTGAGTCTGGTTCGGCTGCTCTCCTTCCTGTCCCACTCCCCTCTGGGCTCGTTGGCCCTGCTGGACTTCCGGCCGCGTCAGTTCGTCCTGGTGGGAGGGCAGCTGAAGGTGACGGACCTGGACGACGCCAGCCCCCTGGAGGCGGCCTGCAGCCCCCGCTCCGCCCCCCAAGCCTGCACCCTGCAGTTCCCTGCACGCAACTTCACCCTCCCCTGCAGTGGGGGGCGCTGTGAGGACATCAACGAGAAGAGGAACCTCTACAACGCCTACAGGTGAGACAGCTCCACCTACACCTCCTTACAGCACCTAACACCACCCGTAAAGGTAGAACAGCTCCTCCTACACGACCTTACACCACCTGTACAGGTGGGACAGCTCGACCTACACCACCTTACACCAGCTGTACAGGTGGGACAGCTCCAACTACACCACCTTACACCACCTGTACAGGTGGGAGAGCTCCACCTACACCTTTTACACCACCTTACACCACCTGTACATGGGGACAGCTCCAACTGCACCACCTTACACCACCTATACAGGTGGGACAGCGCCACCTAAACCATCTTGCACCACCTCTACAGGTGGGACAGCTCCACCTAAACCATCTTGCACCACTTCTACAGGTGGGACAGCTCCACCTACACCACCTACACCACCTTACACCCCCTGTAAATGTTGGACAATTCCACCTACACCACTCTACACCACCTGTAGAGGTGGGACAGCTCCACCTACACCCCATGCAGTGGAGATTAGGACCAGTTTCAACCGATTAAGACCAGTTTTGACCAGTTTGGACTGGTTTGGACTGGTTTAGACAGTTTTGGACCGGTTTAGAGATGATCTGTGTGTTTGCAGGTTCTTCTTCACCTACCTGTTACCCCACAGTGCTCCCAGCGCGCTGCGCCCCCTGCTGGACAACATCGTCAACGCCACCGGTCAGTTTACCAGCAGACAAGAACCCCCACTGTGTTCTCTCTCCTCTTTCTCTCTCTCTCTCTATCTGGTGGTTTATCAGTAATGGTATGTCAACAAGCAGGACACGACAAGCCAAGCTGTAAAGGCTGATGTTGCGGTCTTTTCCTCTCTCTCTCTCTCTCTCTCTCTCTCTCTCTCTCTCTCTCTCTCTCTCTCTCTCTCTCTCTCCCTTTCCCTCTCACTCATGCATTCAGTTATATTAAAACAGGATCTGTAGAGTACCAAGGATGTACTATATGTTGGATGTTATATCAGAGCAGTTACTATGACTACGGTGGTTGACGGTACTGTGATGTTTCCAGGAGATCTGCGCTGGGGTGTGGAGAAGACTCTGTCCAAGATGGAGGAGGTTCTCCATCTCTACCGTACAGGAAGCTACCTGCACAGCCTCAACCACAGTACCACAGGTAGCCACGCCCACAGAGCCAAAGGTAGCCACACCCACAGATAGCCACGCCGACAGTACCACAGGTAGCCACGCCCACAGAGCCACAGGTAGCCATGCCTACAGAGCCACAGGTAGCCACGCTCACAGTACCACAGGTAGCCACGCCCACAGTACCACAGGTAGACATGCCCACAGAGCCACAGGTAGCCACGCCCAGAGAGCCACCAGGTAGCCACGCCCACAGTACCACAGGTTGTCACGCCCACAGTACCACAGGAAGCCACGCCCACAGGTATCCCCGCCCAGGTGGCTGTACCTGTAGTGGCTAGCCTGCTGATGAGATATGATTCAGCAGCTGTTGTTAACAGTTAGGTATCTAAGGCTGCTGTTTATTCCCCTCTTACTGGAATTATCTCCACCTCCTCCTCCAGGCTATAAGGAGGTGCTGGACTCCTCCATCCTGGAGCAGGATGTGCGCTGCTGGCCGTCCTACCAGCAGGACGCCTGCCTGCTGGCCGTCTTCGACCTGGGGGAGGCGCTGAGCCTTTGTGACGCCCACGCCCACTGCCACGCCCTCGTCTTCACCAACCAGACCACATGGACAGGTGCTGCCTCCACTGCAGACCTAGCACTATGCTAACCTAGTGCTACGCTAACCTGGTGCTTCAGTAACCTGGTGCTATGCTAACCTGGTGCTATGCTAACCTAGCGCTATGCTAACCCGGCGCAATGCTAACTAGGTGCTATGCTAACCTTGTCTATGCTAACCTAATGATGCATATTAGGTCTAATTAGTGCTAGGAAAGGTGAAAGATTATGTACCAATTTACAACTCTCTTTCTCTCTCTCCCTCCAGGCCATCAACTGGTGTATTTAAAGTCTGGTTGGTCTGGACTGAGCCGCGCCATTGGACAGCTAACCTACATCCGATTGGTCAGCTGATACAAACAAACATTCTGAGAGGATCAATTGATGGTCTGTGGGCGGGACCCCGGCAAACCGCGAGACACCTGATTTGTGTAAGGGAGTGGAGGAGGGCGTGATTGGTCGAGGGTGGTTCTGCTGTTCCTCAGGGGCAGTGATCTCTGACCTCTATCAGGGTCAAAGGTCACCACGGCTCCAAAAACAAAACCGACCAAAGCAAATATTAGTGATGATTGTAATAATTATGATATTAAGACAAAACCCTTTACATTGTAATGTGGTGGCATGTGATGTCATGTGACACCCCGTGATTTCATGTCATGTAACGTCACATGATGATCTCTTCCTCTACTTATGGCCCAGTGGAGCAGGCAGAGGGAGGTTGTGGGTGTGATTCTGATTTCCAATGGAAATGCCTGGTGCCTTCGAGCAAGTTCAGGGGGGGTGCTTTCAGTGAAAGTTGACCAGTCTCAGGGTATTATAGGATGTCCTGGTTGGATAATAAAACACTACCTGCTGCTCTTTGTGGACATCATGTGTTCGTGTTCTGCCTATTGTCTACACTGATTTATTATTGGATGATAGTTATTCAACCATAATCTCCTCATTAGTACACACACACACACATACACAAACACACAAAAAGACACACACACACACACACACACACACTCAACACACTTACTCCTTGTTCATTAAATTTAGTTTTGCTCCGCTAATCTTAAATAGTAGGAGAGAGAGGTGATATCTGACCCTACACCTCCCCCACATCTAACCCCTCAAATTAGCCCTCCACATACACTCACACCTTCCCTCTCGCACTCATACACCAATACACACACTCATGCACAGCAGACACAAACTTGTGCACACACACACAGGAGCAGGCTGGTCTAACTGCTAACACCTGGGCTACGCTAATCAGGGCTAGAATAATCTGAAACAATGCTTACTTTGGTACTATGCTACCCCTGTTAGCTAAATTAAACCTTGGTGCTATGCTAAACCTTGGGCTAAGCTAACCCCGGGGCTAATAGTGTGTGTTCCATATGCTCGTACACCAGCCTTACGAGTTACTCTTGTGACGTTATTTCCTGTCTCGTAGCACTTATAGCGTTCCCGTACATCTTTGTGATTGTGTCATGTCATTGGCTAGTCATTGTTACTGTAATCTACATTAGCCTCTTTAGCAAACCAGCTTGAAAACAAACACAACTTTACATTCTAATGCAGGCACAGCAAGGCCATGCAATGCATAAATGGAAGTAAAGTACATTACATTAAAGTAGCAATGTAATCAAGTGTATAAGAGCATTTCAAATCGACAGTGGGTGTGCCTCCGTGAAATGCCTCAATAAAGATTGGAGATTTCCCCACATCAGGGGTCTCAAACTCGCGGCCCGGGGGCCAATTGAGGCCTGTGCGGATGATATTTTGTGGCCCCCTACTTGACATCAAAGTTTTACTATTAGTGCGGCGCCGCGCGCGTTGTTGTCAAACATCATCTTTTTGCTGAGTGGCTTGCCACGCTTTTTTATCACTTGTGATAGGTTGACCAGATGTCCCGGTTTTGCCGGAACAGTCCCAAATTTGAGTTGCGTTCCTGAGTCCCGACAAAAGCCAAAGGACGCTAAAATGTCCCGGTTTTCAGAGATTACATATCCAACGTGATGCAATTATAGCCCGATCATTTGATGCGGCCCAGCCTGACCCAGACTCTACCTCCAGCGGCCCCCAGGTTAGTTGAGTTTTAGACCCCTGTCCCACATGCAACTCGTAAGGTTGGTGTCCGAGGCAACTGGAACGCACCATAAGCTAGCCCTGGGGCTAAGTTAACCCTGTTGCTATGCTAACCCTGGGTTTACGCTAACCCTGTGGCTAAGCTAACTCGTAGGCTATGCCAACCCCTGGAGCTAAGCTAACCTAGAGGCTAAGCTAACCCTTGGGCTAAGCTAACCCTTGGCTAGGCTAGCCCTGGGGCCAAGCTAACCCAGACATTAAGCTAAGCCTTGGCTAAGCTAACCTTTGGCTAAACCAGAGCCCGTCTACGGAAAGCCTTGGCACTCGCTTTTGAGCAGCATTGTATCAAACTTGGTTGCAGTTCCATTATAATTCCACTGGGGGTGATCGCAGGTGAGTGCAGATTGAATGGGGTCTATGGGGCTAGACGGCTAAATGTATCTCTTTCCAACCCGGTATCACGAGATCTCGTGTTCAATCTATTGAATCGTGTCCCAGAGTACGATTGTTCGACTTTTTTCGTGAAACTCATCACGAAATGTTAACCAATGCATTCTGAATGCGCATCCTTCACTACTATATTCTTGGTCATAACTATCAAACCAAACATCCTTCACATTCGATTTTCACAGAAAAATAGCCTAAAAACTATCCAATAGGAAAGATGCTCACAGCGTCTATCCGTGACGTAGGCCTAGTCACCCGATAGACGCTTTTAAACGCTTTTAATGGCGGGTTACGCCATTAAAAGTGTTTATGTAAACATTTTTAGCGAGAAATGTGCATTTTACTTTCATAATCGTCGCTCGGCGAATGTGAAGGATGTTTGGTTTGATAGTTAGGACGAAGAATATAGTGTGAAAGGATAAGCAATTCCAGAATGCATTGGTTAACATTTCGTGATGCGTTTCACGAAAAAAGTTGAACAATCGTACTCTGGGACACGATTCAATAGATTAACGCGTTTCGTGCGCATGAGCACGAGATCTCGTGATACTGGGTTGCTCTTTCACCTGCTTGTCTTTGAAATATCGCAGATTTTATTGTAGATTGATATCTACAATAAAGTTCAATGTAGATTATAGTTCAATAGTCGAATGTATGATTGCTTATGTCCTTTTGATTTCTTAGTTTGGGCCGTTGTTGGCCGTACACGCTAGCATTCTGCTAATGAATGCTGATTGGTCAGGGACAGACTTGCGACTGATAACAACCAGAGACCCGGGTTGTTGGCATCTGAAGCCTAAAGCAACAATCAGAAACGTTATCTTAAGGAGGAGTTTCCGTCAAAAGTTAATTTATTATCTAATTATATATTTATATATTATATGTGTGCAGAAGTGCCAAAAGTGACTCAGAACTTGCTGTAAAAGCAGGACCTCTGGCATTATGAAAAATAAGTGTCGTCATCATCTTTTTGAACAGATTTTTAGAACAGATAAGTGAACTTAAAGAATTCAATTTTCAGCTGAGTGTATTATCTTAGTCAAGTCTTTGTCAAATAATAAATTACTTTACAAAATAATTTACAACCTGGAAAAGGGGAATTTGAGGGTGAAACCCAAACACCGGACTCCGCCAGATGGAATTGACTCGCATTTCCTCAGCCTATCCATCTGCTAATGGTGCTATCCATTTGTAATAGAACGGAGGTACGTTTTACTCCTATTGGGTGTAAGGCCCCGTTTACACGAGGACGCTTGCGGGGTAAAAAACGACAAAATATTTTAAAGTGTCTTTCGTTTAGACAGTGACAGCTTTTGGGCTTAAAATTGCAAAAATCTGAAACCACCCCCTCCAGAGTGTGGAAAACTTGAACACGCTTCGCCGTAAGCGTTTCCGTCTACACTGCCGAGACGCAAAACTCTGCTCAGATCTGGTTCAAGCTGCCGTACACGTTTAACGTCACATACATGCGCCAGTACAGGGAAATAAACAAACATTTTGGATTATTTCTATGCGCGTCGGACCGTCAAGCTGCTCTGGCAGCTCTAATAAACTTACAGGAGTCTTTCCACGAAATGTACAGGATATGTACAAATAGTATTATTGAACAGAGAAGGATCTGTAATTAATTATGTTTTTGTTTTTCGCGGCGCAGATAAGAGAAGAAGGGAGATTCTACACATGCGCTCAGATGTGGCGGTGTTGTGTGATGGTGTATCACAGTGTATCACACCTAGCCGCCTGACATGCATACCCAATCTAATTCCACACACTTTAGCATCACCTTATGCGCGCAGATTTCCTCCCGAAAACGCTTGTCTAAACACGGGAAAAAAAATGAAGACGCGACGCCACTTGGGTGTTTTCTGTTCAGACCGTCATCCATGTAAACGTAGCCTAAATCTGCCAGATTCCTTGCGGCATTTCAAGGTGAAACGCCCCCTTTTGGTCTGTCCCACTCACTATCCTGAAAGTGGAGCGAGTTCAGTGAGGCCGACCTTAAAGCTAGGCTGGGTAATTTTTTTTACTGTAATAATTTGGCAAAAATGTCATAATAGCCAGTCAGCTATATGGTAGGTGAAGTGCTCTGAGAATATCTGCTCATCACTCTGCCTCTGTGTGCGCCCCCCAAAAATTGCCACCGCTCATGTACACTTTGACCAATCAGAGCGAGGCTCAGATTCTCTGTTTCTTATTGGCTGTGGGACCGTCGCGGTCACCTTGGCAACGACGTTGGGTGCGTCCCTGCATGAGTGCTCACGAGCCTAGCAGTCTGACAGTTTTGCACTACTACGGCCGTCAACAAATAAATAGCAATGTCTTCATCAATGGCCCCTAAATTTCCCATTCCCTGGATACCAACAACTAACACCGCTAAGACAGTGGAAAAAAGAGGAAAGACACTTGTTGAAAGGACAGCTACTAAAAGGGAGGCGCGGAGAGGAGCTCGAAATAAAACCAGAAGTAAAACATTGGCGTGGCTTATGAGCGATGGAGAAGTTACGTGACCTGAGAAACATAAAATCGGACACTGTGAGATGGCTACATTTTCTTAGAGACCCGGTAAAGAATAGTGTTATCTCTCCATGGTATATTGTGATGAATATGTAAAGGTGTCGGCTGGTCTGGTTTTTTACTAGGCAAAAGCCAACGATAAACCGTTACACTACGGTTTCTGTAATGTAACCGTTTCAATACGGTTTCTGTAGGATGTCTTTGCATCGGCCCATGGTTCTCTTTCCCCGGTCCTTTTTATGTATATTAGTTATGGTCACACTTACCCTGTCGGAATAACGAAGAGATTTTTCCCACAGCGAGGGAAGTGTAGCATATGATATTCCATGTATTGTTATAACGTTAATGCAAGCTAGCAGCAGCCTAGCTAAATTTCGCGATCGCTTTGAAGTGACGGTTTCCTTGTGTGTAATCTGGCCTTCTGTGTCTTTTTAACAAATATATATTTTTTTCTACCCTGTCAAGACCTCTCCAACCGCGACCTCGTCCCCTTCCTCTACCCGCCTCTAGCAGCAGGACGTCCGACCCTACATATCCCATGTCCTGGGTGCTGCTAGGACCTGGGAAATAATCGTCCCCAGAGCCATCTGGGCTCTCTTCTTGTACACTCTTTATAATGCAAAAAATGAGCGTAATTGTAGTACAATTCATCACTTCAAAACATCAGTATATAATATTGATGACCAGGTTACTAGCTCTGCAGTTTATGCTAACAATTACAGTTGCAATTAGTTTGCTATCTTGCTTGACTGATACAACTACCTTTCTTAGGCCTACCAGCGCAATTACAATGATTTTAAGATAACATACATGGCATGTATGTGAGTAAGATGTTGATGCTATATGTACTTATCAGCACCAATGTTGAATTACCTCGGAATCGGACATGGTGTTTCGTCTTCCTATCAATGTAACCATAGATATATTATCGAACACTAGATGTCTTATGGCGGCTTCTAGAACGAGGGACCAGAAGAGAACGCAACGGAATCTCACGGCTGTTTTCTCCCAAATCGCTCATAGCTTTAAGTCTCGACAACAAAAATGGCTGCGCCCGTAAAGAGATTTATTTTTCTTTGTATTGGTTGCAGATTTTAAAATGCTCTTACACATTTGATTACATTGCTACTCTATTCTGGGTCCCCAATTTATGCATCTTGCTGCGCGTGCAATACAATATAACGTTGTTTTGGTTTGTTTTAAAGCTGGTGTGCTAAAGAGGCTAATGTAGCTAACATTAATAATGACCAATGAGAAATGGGAAAGCTATAAGTGCTGCGAGCCAGGAAATTGTCACATTGACGCTAGAGCAGGTCGGACGTACCTGTGTACCATACAAATGGGATAGCACCATAACCCTGGGGCTAAGCTAGCAGTGTTTTGCTGTGGCCCTGTGAGGGGGGGGAGGTTGGTGTGTTTTGAGGAGAGGGCAGAGGTCAGAGGTCGGGGGGGTCTGTCGGGACCCGGCCCCTGTTGGGTTCTGTTATTTTTTCTCGGAGAACCAGGGAAACAGTCCGGCTCTGTTACCGTGGAAACTGCTCCAGAGTAAGAGAAAGACTTGATGACAAACGATGTGTTGTCTTGAGTCCTGACAGTATGTTGGGGGCTGAGGACATATGGAGCAAGACTAGTTTGGTGTTGTGTGTGTGTGTGTGTGTGTGTGGTGTGTGTGGTGTGTGTGTGTGTGTGTGTGTGTGTGTGTGTGTGTGTGTGTGTGTGTGTGTGTGTGTTGCCAATCTTGGATGTGTGTCTGGTTTTGCATTGCGTGCGAGTGTTTGTCTATATTTTAGCGGTGTGTGTATCAACACGTGTTCAAGGTCGGCTGACGGCTCTCTGCCTTCCTCTGGTGGTGAACACCTGATGGTACGTCAACAGACCGCTGGATGGAGCCGAGGTGGAGAGTCTCTGCCCCCTAGACTCTTTAAAACTCTGGCCCAAAGCGCCTAGGCCTTCATGGAGCCTCAATAACTTGGGTCTGTTTGCCAAACCCTGACCCAGCAATAGGAACCTACAGGTCTCCTCCAAGAAACCTCCTCATGGCCGTGACACCAGACGCCGAGTCTAGAGGGACACCAGGCCTCTGGAGGAGCACCAGACCCTCTGGAGGAACTACTGCAGTATACTACCAGTGTGTTCCTCATGAAGGCCTGCTGCAGTATACTACAGTGTGTTCCTCGTGTGTAGGCCAGCCACAGTATATTATAGTAGATATGGTGGTAGTAGCCTGCACAACGCGCTATTGATGGTTCTAATTTATTATTCCAGATTAGTTTCCGCCCGACTGGACGCACGGTGGCGCTGCCTCCCCAGCGGCCTCCCAGAGGATGTCCCCCCGGCCTAGAAGCTCTGCAGGCGGCAGGACTCGGCAGCCGGTCCGCTGGCGGGGGAAGCGCTCTCTGCCAAAGCAGGCGGAGTCGGAAACACGCGAAAGCCAGAGAGCCGCCCCCCCCAGACCGAAGGAAGGCATTGGTGTGCGAGTGTGTGGTAGTGGAGTCAAGCGAAAAATAACGACGTGATCCAACAGGCCCCCCCCCGGAGCCAGCAGCGTGTCTCGGACCGAGAATTTCACCGCGACTGGCCTGTAAACACCGAGAGAGGTCGGGTCTGCGTGGAGCCGAGCTACCGTCCACCGTCTCCGCGTGAAGAGCCCGGGCCGAGGCCGACGGTCCGCCGAACCTCCGCGGATTACCGATAAAGGAGATCCGCCAGAGAGCCGTCGTAGCCGGGGGAAATCTGACCGAGGACGGGCTCACCGGAGTCTGGGTGAGTACGAGAGGTGAAGCGGGCGGTAACTGCAGCAGCGGATGGCGAGTTGTGTTTGCGGCGTACGGCCAGTGGAATGCGTGCCATCCGCCGCGCCGCTACAGACACGTGTCACTGCTCTGTGTACATGCACGGGGAACCCCCGCCGTTCTGTTGATCAGCCCGCAGCACTGACGCTACTGCGTCGGCCTTTGCGTCAGTAGACTGGTCCGGTTGAGACCCCTCCCACCCCCAGGGCTAGTCCCTCTAGACCCCCGGGGCTCGAACCCTACCTGACCCGCAGGCTGGGACACCGCAGCCTCAGGCTGCGAACCAATGCAGAGATTAAGGAGTTTTTCAAGTGCTCATTGACGTCAGGCAGGTCTGTGATCCGTTCTGGCAGACAAAAGACCCAGGAACGATTTATTCAGCCCGTCTGGCTGTGCGTGCGGTGTGCGTGAGTTCGCCCGGTGCTTGTTTGTGTGTGCCGTGTCGTGTGTATGTATGTAGCTATGTCATTATAACACGTTGTAAATTGATGCGCGTGGAGATTTCCTCCGTCATTTTGACACATAACTCCTCTATCTAGCGGCCTGGTGTAGTCACAGTCCAACAGGAATCCACTGGTCTGACAGACTCACTGGTCTGAGAGACTCAATTGTCTGATAGACTGACTGGGTCTGAAGACTTACTGATCATCTCTCTGAAATAATCTGATCAAAGTAGATAATATGACATATAGAATGCCAAATTATGGCAAATGAAACCGAAGGGTGTGTGTGTGTGTGTGTGTCTTGTGGTGCTGCGTGCGCGATGTGTGTGTAATCCAGATCAAGCTTAATCAGTTGGACCCTTCATAACTCTATTTGTAATTATAATCCAATAATAATCTCTAATTCTAACTTCTCTCTCGCTTTCGCTCTCTCTCTCTCTCTCTACAATGCTCCTTGACTCGAGGAGGATCTGACAAGGATCTAGGCCGTGTCGCAGCCTAGCGTTGCTAGGCAGATGTCATGTTGAGCGTTGGTTTTAACTGACTGCCAAATGCATTGTGCAAGGCATTGTGGTGATGGCACCGTCTCCGTGGTAAAGGACGGTCCAGCCTCTGGAGGAGAGGAAGAGACTGAAGCACCTTCAGCATCAGTACCCTCGGATCACGATGTCCACATCTGGGTCAAGACTGACCTGAGTCTCTCTTCTCTCTCGCTCTTCTCTCGCTCCGGCTCGCCTCGGCCTCGCTCTCGCTCTCATAATGAACAGAATTCTAAGATTATAGTATAATAAAATTTTCTCGAACCAGACACTGATGTGATTGGTGGAGGCTGATGTTCTAACCAATCGTGTCAACAGGAATCATGATGCAGCGTTTTGATGAAGCTCCTCAGACCAATGCCAATCGCTTGAGTCGGTCACCCATTTGATGTGCAGTCCACCCAATCAGCAGGTCGAGGCAGATGTTTTTATAAT